>JARYGA010003023.1:0-84264 GCA_030545235.1 Helianthus tuberosus
TTGTAAGGTTTTGAACCCTTTAAGTTTTCAAATTTCGTCAAAGTTTGGGTCTTATAATGTGAACACGTGCGAACTGGAAGAGTGAATGCTTGTACCCTGAGTTTTCTGTCTAAGGCTAGAGTGTTCGTACAAATCCGCAGTATCGGACCAGTCACTCTTACCTGGGAACTCCTGGGATGAGTGTTCACTTATAGGCGAGCATGCCTTCGGCGATACATTAATATGACCCGTTTACTTTGATTAACCACCGTCACGTTTGTTTTCCTTAAGAAACAAACAAATGATCACACCTTTTATGCGTTGTTGTTCTGTTTTAATTATCCGATAACACTTCACTTGTTTTCTCCTATGTCAGCAAACTGCCAAATTTGCCCAGCGGATAGGCGAAGTAATCCTGAAGACTGTTGAATTAGTTATCGCCATGTCTCGTCTCAATAATGAAGCCACCCAAGAAGCATCAAAGGAAGCAGAAGCCGAGCCTTCGAAAAAGTCAAAGAAGCGTAAAGCTTCAAAGGATCCCGTAGCCATTGCACCAAAACAAGCAGAACCTAGCCAGGTGGCAGCACCACCAGCCAAGAAGCCGTACTTGGGAACTGCTCCCTTATGCAACCAATGCAATGGTCATCATCCAGATCAAACACCATGTTTCAAATGTACCCACTGTGGACGATGGGGACATTTGGTCAAAAGATGCCGTTTTGCAATCCAGAATAAAACTGTTGCAGATCCTACTGCTGTTCAAGCAAATCCAGCACGAGCTCGTATTCCGCCTGGTACTTGCTACAACTGTGGCGAAATGGGTCATTTCAGGAACAAATGCCCAAAGTTTGTCAATGCAAATCCGACCCATGGATGAGCATTTGGCCGATTAGAAGAAGCTGCTGCTTTGAATAATCCGAATCTTATGTTTATGTTTCTAGTGTTTTCCTTTGAACTCGGAAACAATCGATTTTTGTTTATAAATAAATCTTTATTTGCCATTCCGATGTACAAATATAGTTGCATGAGTGTATGGCATACCCTATGATACCTACAGCAAAAGAACCGTATTTGTAGTTCTCTTGTTCATATGATCGCTCATGATTTCCTCGAAGATGCTAAGTGCTCGTTTCATTCTAAGAAACAAAATTGGCAATCTGAGTAATCACTTTAATTCCTTGGTTAGATAACTAAGGAAAACCTTATCTATCAAAGTTACTTTTTGTACTCAATTATGTTATTTGCGACTGTCAATATAACTTTGATAATCACCTTTTTCCTTTTGACCTCACACCGATGCAACTTGGGAGTTTCGACATTATCATAAGGATGGATTGATTAACCAAACATCATGCTGAGGTGATTTGTTTTGATAAGATTGTTCGTATTCCTCTTCCGTCTGGCGATATTCTGGAAGTTCGTGGCAAAAAAAAAAAAAAACTATCTGGTGGTTTGAAGCTTATGTCGTGTACAAAGGCCCAAAGTTATTTGCGAAAAGGATATGTTGCTTTCCTAGCACATGTCACCGAGGAGAAAGGCAAGAGCAAAAGTATTCAGGATATTCCGATTGTTCGGGATTATCCAGAGGTGTTTCCCGATGAACTGCCTGGTTTGCCTCCAGTTCGTCAAGTCAAGTTTCATATTGACCTTGTACCCAATGCCAACCCGATTACAAAAGTACCCTATCGTCTTGCACCGTCAGAGATGCAAGAGTTATCGGAGCAGCTTCAAGAGTTGTCTGATAAAGGATTCATCCGTCCGAGCTTTTCGCCTTGGGGAGCTCCTGTCCTCTTTGTGAAAAAGAAAGATGGATCTTTTCAAATGTGTATCGATTATCGTGAGCTTAATAAGCTTACCATCGAGAATCGATATCCCCTACCTAGAATTGATTATCTCTTTGACCAGCTGCAAGGTGCTGCATGCTTTTCGAAGATCGACCTACGATCTGGGTATCATCAACTTCGTGTACTCGAAGAAGATTTTCCCAAAACTGCATTCCGTACAAGATATGGGCATTACGAGTTCACTGTCATGCCTTTTGGTTTGACGAATGCCCCAGCTATCTTCATGGACTTAATGAATAGGGTCTGTAAACCTTATTTAGACAAGTTCATTATTGTGTTCATCGACGATATTCTCATTTATTCAAAGTCTCGATCCGATCACGAGCAACACCTTCATTTGACATTGGAACTCCTAAAGAAGGAACAAACTTTTCGCTAAATTCTCCAAGTGTGAATTTTGGCTTAAAGAAGTTCAGTTTTTGGATCATGTAGTCAACAAGCAGAGTATTCATGTGAATCCTTGCAAAATAGCAGCTATTAAGGATTGGAATACACCGACGACACCTACATAGATTCGATCATTTCTTGGTCTTGCTGGTTGTTATCGTCGATTCAATTCTAATTTCTCAATGATCGCGGTTCCACTCACTGCTTAGACTCGGAAGAATAAGCCTTTGAAGTGGGGATCTAAGCAAGAAGAAGCGTTCCAAACGCTGAAACGGAAGCTATGTGATGCTCCTGTTTTGTCCTTTCCCAATGGAAACGATGATTTCGTTGTCTTTTGTGACGCGTCGAATCTAGGCTTTAGTTGTGTTCTTATGCAATGAGGTAAAGTCATAGCATATGCGTCAAGACAGTTGAAAGTTCACGAGAAGAACTACACAACTCGTGATCTTGAGTTAGGTGTTGTGGTAATTGCTCTCAAAATCTGGAGACACTACCCCCATGGAATGAAGTGTGTGGTTTTCACAAGACCACAAAAGTCCCCAGCACATCATTAATCAGAAGGAGCTGAACATGAGGCAGCGACAATGGGTTGAGCTCTTGAACGATTACGATCTCGAGATTCGCTACCTTCCTGGTAAGGCGAATGTCGTAGCCGATGCGCTTGGTCGAAAGGAGCAAGTCAAGCTTCATTCTGTTCAAACTCTATCTGATATTCAATCTCGTGTCCTTCAAGAACAACGATTTTGTGTAAACGAAGGCTTATTGTAATATGAGCTACTACTTCAACACGAGCTTAAACTCGAAACAGAAGGGCGATGGGTTGCTCTATTTTAAGAATCCTTGTGGGTGATTATCGCTCAAATCGGAGCCCTGATTGGATTCCTTGTACACCTTAATATGTACATTACAACTCAATAAGGGCAAACCAAATTCCTATTATGATCTTCCTATCTTCATAGGTAGATTCTTGATAATATTTAAAGTGCCAAATGAAATCCACGGATTGGATTCCTGGTATGCTTTAAATACCCGTGTCCAAAGATAACAAATTAAAGGTCAAGTTAAACGATTAATGCGGTTATGTGTTTAGGTGTTCTCTCTTATTATGTGATCTGATTTTCGTTATCCAAATCCTCATAGAATCTTCCATATCCTCATATGAGGGATTCATAATAGGATATTCAAAAGGTACTATCTTAAATCCTTAATGGGCTTCTACGTGGTAGTTAAGACCTTTGGGTTATATAGTACCATTCCATGATTCGAAAATAGACCCTTGAGTGGTCTAGTTAAAGATCGATTCAGAATCTGGTTAAGAGTGGCATGTGATGATACAGCTGAAAGGACCCTATGGTGGTCTAGTCACACTCATCATAGGTTCATTCATTTGGTTTTTCCCCTACACATTATTAAATGCACTGTGTGGACTATGCAAAGAATTACGTAATTATGGACGCGTACATAATTATAAAAATTCAGTGCACAGAAACCACAGTAAGATTTATCATGTGTAAGAACCAATAGTGACAACAATAACGAAACGTGAACAATGTAATGGAGGTACGGTGGACGCACCAATGACGCTTCATATACTTGTATATAAGTGTCCATCTTACCTTGCAAGCATAATGTTATTCAAAGTTACTAGAAGTTCGGAACTCTAACCGGTGTTGTTTTATCTTTTCGACTTCATGTTTCAAGCTTTCACAAGTTTCCTCGAAATAAAATTTCGGGACGAAATTTCCTAAAGTAGGGGAGACTGTGACAACTGTGTTCTGTAAGCACCGTATAATGTAAAACAATGTTGGTTATTAATAAAACAATGTGCTTTGGTGTTATTATATGTGTTTTGGTGTTATTATATGTGCAATTGTGTTTATTAATTTTACAATTTGATTCGATTCGACTTCAAGCTTTAAATAACTTTCTGGAAGGTTATACGCAAACTGGTGCTTAAACGCAATCAGTTTAATGCGACGTACACTCCGGAACTGTGACGTAAGCCGAACATACCCTAAATATCCTTTACATAACTTAGAAATAAGTTTCGAAGGATTCGGTATGGTGAAAACATGTTTATGTGAACTAAAGAACTAATTACGACAAAACTGCAAAAACGAACGTTAGTGACCGCCCGGATAATATTTAAATCCCACAAATATTCTGTTATGATTAAAATTTTCAGGTTCGTGTTGAAAAATAAATTAAAACGCTTAAAAACGTTATTTTTCAAGTTTAAGCGCGTAACGCGTGTTTTTGCGCGACACACTGCTTTTACTGCGAAACGCGGACAACGCAGCCAGTCTTGGCAACTGAAATTTATTTCAGTAATATTTTGGCGAGTTTATTTTCATAGAATAATAAAAATAAATTAGAACGCCATAAATCGGGATTTGAACGCTAGATAAAATACCCGGTACTTAATTAAACACTTTAACGGAACGGTGTTTAACCGGACATTACCCGGGACACTAAAATTTTGCCAAACATGTTATTTTTTTTTCTGAGCTAGTTAGGATCCCCGAACACCATAACACACTTTATATTAACAACACACACTAATATGCTAACTAAACCCATTAGACTTCAACTAAATCCTAACAAGTTCCATCACCACCCAACCCTATACCCCCCCCCCCCCATCTTGATGGTTTCCAAGGGTGAGACACACCCTTGCCTTTCTTGAATATTTTAATCACTTATGTTTGATATCTAGTAAACATATTATCCAAAGGTTAATGGTGGAATTAGGTTATAAGCAGGCATAAGGGTTAAGCATTCTCTTTCATCACACAACATCACCAAACTTGCTCTCCTCCTTCCTTCTTGCTTGCTTTCGGCAGCCATCACCACACCACCATACACCCACCATCAAATTCCCTTCAAGCCATTTTTCATATACACAAAGGTGCTAGAGACCGAACAAGTAAGCTTGGTGCACTCGGAAGTTCAAGGACCGCTCTCGTTTTCTTTTATCCACCACTTTTCTACACTCGAACTCCCCTAGCCTTGTGCTAGTGGTAAGCACTTAGATCCTTGCATTTTACATGATTGTTGAGTGGTTAATTGTCACACCCCGAAATTATCAGAGCTGGCGTGACTGGACTGGTATCTTCATTGCACAGCGGAAGCAAAAAGCTAAGACTTTCTAGAAATGGAACGCCCACTAAGTACTCGGTTCTAATTATGAAATACGGTTCTAATGGCACTGGAATCATAATTTTTGGACTCCGTTTACTATTTTTAAAGTGTCTCTTTGTAACAGCAGCTAGAGCTGCATTTTTGCTGCTGAAAATATGCGTCCTGTTTTCAGTCATAACTTGAATTCTGTGTAGGGTTAGATCATGAAATTTATACTGTAGATTGTCACTGTTGTCGCCGTGATCCTCCAACAGGAATTACGGCAAAGGGACTTACTATGATTTTTAAACAAATTATTTCGTAGACTGCAATCAGAAAGTAACAAATCTGATTGCAGTCCGGTAAACGATTTTCTATAAAATACTGATAATGAATTGGACCCCGATATTTTTACACCATAATATTTGGATCATATAAGACATTCTGTAAAAAATTGGGAATTTTTGGAATAAGTTCACTATTTTATTTAAATGCCCGAAAACAGTCCAGTTTTATATATTAAGACAGAAATGACATAAGTAGCATTTTGCATGTATTTTGTGGGTTTTTGATTATTAAAGCATTCTTATTTAATTTAGGATGAATAAACGATTTGAGGGATTGTGTTAACATATAAAAACGCACCCAAAGGTGAGTACATAGTTCCCCTCTTTTATTATTTTCAATTGTTTTGGGGTGATTCATATGTATCAAAACGATTTCGATGTTTTAACGATGGTTTCAAAACGAGTAAGATGGTTTATACCAAACTAATAACGATTTCGATAATGTGAACAAGCTTGTTGGTTATAATTACATAACGAATGACATTCATTAATTTCGGCCAAACCGACCAGTATTAGGTTATGGTACCATAGGATCCGACAAATCCCGTTATCAGACCAGACCCATGGTTATGTGTGGGTTAGGTGGGTAACGACTGAATCTGATGATTGTTAATTTACCCTTTGGTGGTTTATTAATGCGAGAAGCGATAGGCGAGATAGTCGAGTCACAAAGGTTTGAATGTTATTAGCGAGACAATCAAAAGTAGTTTCACGATCTAAAACGAGAATGATTTAAACGACTAAAGCGATGTTTAACGAATTAAACGATTTGGGTAAATGATTGGTTTTCGGTTAGTGTTTAGATAACGGGATGGGTGTAATGTGATGAAAGCATGGTGGATACGCCGCTGGTATTTCCTATATATATATATATATATATATATATATGTTTTCATTATATTACATACCGTGGCGTTATTTAGTTCACTTGGGTAAACAATTGGAAGCGATGTCACACAAACGAGGTTTTTGAAACGATATAAACTATACGAGTTTTATTAACGAGATTTTATTAAATAAATGTTTTGGGTTAAGAATCATGGCTACGAGATTTTGTACACTATAACCAACATGATTTGAGTTGGTTAGTTATGCCGCAATACAATACTTTTCAAAACAAGGTTTTTAATTGAGTATTTCAACATGTAAACTAGCCATCAATCCGACACTCTCAAAACCCTATGTACTCGCCAGCATTTCTTTGCTGACTTTGTTTTCAAATATGTTTCAGGTGTTGTTGAATGATGTTGATTGCTAGGATGCATACTCACATAGGACTGGACGAGGCCTTAGGAACTTAATAAACTTGTTTATTTAGATTTCCAGACGATGTAAATATTTAATGTTTAATAAAACGAAACCTCAAATTTTCGTGTGTTTTGAAACAATGATTCTGTTACAACACTCCCCGACAATTCCGCCGTGATTTGTTGTTTTACGTGGTCGGGGTGTGACAGCTCCCTTCCTCTCAGAATCGACTCTCAAAACGGCGAACACCGTCTTCACCCGCTCTCGTTTCTCGACCCTCGTTTCGACCTTGCTCTGATACCAAATGTTGGTTCAGGCCCCAAATAACACACAGTAAACACACACAAGAAAACACACACTCAAGAAACTCTTTCTATATTATAAAACTTTCACTAAGAAACAAAAAAACTGACTTACAAAAACTACTGCAAACTACACCTATTTATAATAACAAAAACAAACTAATCACATGCTGAATAAAGCTACGTGCTCTCCTTATAAGCAGGAACTAACCCAACGTTCCTATTCCTCCTTTTATTCAGCTATTCTTCCTTTTATTCAGCTGACCGCTCCACTTCCACAATACTCGGTCAACATAGACTAATTCATAACCATGACCCATTTCTAACTTGAACCGTACCCGACCCGAACCATCAAGATTATCCAACACTTCAAACATCGTTTAAGCATTTAACTAATAAACAAGCCAGCCATTAGATTTCGCTTCTGAGTGCATCAAGTGGTAGGAAATCAATGGTTAATCAGCTAATCAAATGGCTATCCATGAAGACAGGTTTAACATGGATCGTACATTCGCCAGACAAGGGCATGATATCTAAGAGTGTGGTTCGTGAATATGTACCGATCAAGGTAACCATTTATGCAAATTTTTTGAATGTAACAATGGGGATGGCGGACGAGACCCAAAGGATGCAATTATTTGGGCCTTGTGGCTGAAGATTCACCGTTTGGAGGGGGTGCACAACAAATGTCATGACCCATGGTTAAAGAAGGGAATTAAGGTCACCGGTCGCAACCCTAGTCTCATGGTGGTTATTGGGTGCCGATCGGATCACCAACGAAGAGCAGGAAGGGGGTGCTTGACACCACCTCAATTGAACCTTATGTACAATTCTGGTAATGTTTGTGACCTAGTCACTGACAAGGGTAGTAGCGAGAACATGGTATATTCACATGTTGTAAAACAACTTTGATTGTCAACTAAAATTCATCCTAACTCGTATCAACTTGCTTGGGTAAAGAAAAAAAAGCTAGGGTTAAAGTGGATCAACGATGTTTACCTTTGCATTTTGATCGACAAAGCTCAATATGAAGTTTATCACAACTCTTACAATTTTTAGAAGGATAAAAATAATATTATGTTACTGTCTTGCGGCGACCTAAGTGAACAATGAGATTATCTCGTGGCTCGACCACATGAGATGGAAAGAACATTACGAGATAATGAACATGTGTTCGCATCTGTGATGCTTAAACCGAATGGAAAAGGGAAGTCGATTCCTCTTGAATTGGCTACGGTGATGGAATAGTTTGGGGATTTCTTTCCAGAGGACATTCCCAAGGTTACCCATGGTTCGAGGCATACAACATTGTATCGATTTGGTGTCGGGATTCGTAATCCCAAATGAACCTACCTACCGATGAACTCCAAAGAATAAAAGGTAAGTTACAGAGTTATTGGACAATGAGTTGATCCGAGAAAGCACAAACCCATGTGTTATTCCCACGTTATTAGTCCCAAAACAAGGCCGAATGGAATGTGTAACGATTCCCATGTCGTTAACAAGATTAAGGCCAACTACCAATTTCCTGTACCAGGGTTTGACGATCTAGTCAATCAATTACATGTGGCTCACATATTTTCTAAGATTGATCTCCGGATTCGCGACACCAAATTCATATGACGCCTAGGTATGAGTGGAAAACAACTTAAAAGACCCGTGATGGGTTATATAAGTGGATGGTAATGCTATTCGGATTCTCTGATACACCCTGCACCTTTCTGAGGTTGATGAATCATGTCTTGACGTGCGTAAGAGTGTATATAGATATTGATAGATTTTAGCCGGTTTTTACACTGGTTCAAGTTTTAAATTTAGAAAAACACCATAAGATACGATAACTCTATGCATCAAGCTGGGGAAAGTGCACCCATCGTAGGCATATTATGATGGTAAGATACCGAGGTTGTCCAAGGATACAAGAGCTTTTAGTACAAAGCCAATAAAGGAGTAATTTTTATAGTTTTTATAAAAGAAAACATAAAAATAATAAATAAAAGATAGTTGGTTTTGAAATCAATTTTAAGAAAAGGGGTAATTGGGTTTTTCACTACCCCTTGATGCTTTGTTAACTAAGCTTTGCCATGGATTATAAGAGCTCACTTTAAACGACAACCATACATCTTTGGAGGGTTATTTCGAGTACTCTACGAAACAACCGACCAAAGTCATTCTTTAAAGACCTAGTAAGTAGTTGTGTTTTGCTAATGCGTACAATCGTGGGGTTCCTTTTTTAGTGGTTACCCCACATCTCAACCATAATAGATAGAATCAGCAGGGAAACTCTCCACAATGTCTTAATCAAACCCACAAAAGTACCACATAATCAAAAGGGAAACTATATACCGCTGAGGTTTAGTATTAAGTAGTCATAAGGGGTTTATACTACCAAACACTACGGAACTCTTATTCTGATCCTATCTCCCCAAGAGTAGTATAGATAATATAAACCAAGTCTTTGGTGCTTATATTTTTCCACAACGCCAAGGCAAGATTTTACCAAACCCGATGTCCCGAACAAAAACCTCTAACCCCCTTTCAAGCAGTTAACATGTTATTACTACATAGACATGAGAAAACATGAATGTTTGACCCAAATACCCACAAGAGCCTTAGCCACTCATGGCTTCAAAGATAGATTTTAGCAAACCTGAAAAGATTGTATTAATCATCACAAGATTAATAATACCTAATGTTGTTCTTATAATTCTTAATGATTACAAAAATCAAGAGAAAGTAGGTAGAATTAGAGTGTATTATGGAGGAGAAGAGAAGAATTAAGCAAATGAAATGGGAGGAAAAAACTTCATTATATAGACTCTAACAACGATTTAGCGAATCTGATCGGGAGCGAGGCATGGGGCATGTTACAAAGGCACGGGTTGCGGTATGCTCTTGTGGGTCCCACTGGATATTCGAAAATCTTCAAAAAATCTATTTGTGATTTAGTGGTTAAGGCGGGGCGTGTCTCAAGTCCCTCTAAGTAGATCTTCTTTTTTTTTTTTTTGTCCAGAATAGCTTCGTTTGTCTATTTTGGACCTGATTTCTCTTGAAAATAAAAAATACACTAAATTAAACTTATTTCAAATATATTTCCAAGAAAACTATTGGAAGTGGGTTTATTTTGATACGGAAAACATGTATACTTATACGCATATGTCTTCGCCAAGAGCACATGCAACAAATGCGACAAGTTTTCCAAATCCTGCGTAGGTTGAAATTATATGCCAACCTCGATAAGTGTAGCTTCCATGTACTTGAACCTTCATTTTTGGGGTATTTAGTATCAGAAAAGGCTTACATAATGTCGCCAAGGTGAGTGCCGTTCTTGAATGGCTTGTGCCTTAGAATATCCATGGCATGAGGACTTTTCATGGGTTGTCCTCATTTTACAAGAGATTTATCCAAGATTTTAGCATTGTCGTGGTGCCTATTAGAGAGTGTTTGAACAAGACCCGATTTGATTGGACTAGTGAGGCTAACAGGTCCTTTAAACTATTAAGGAGGGGGTTACACGATCTCCCATGTTCATATTGCCTAATTTCAACAAGGGATTTTAGGTGGAGTGTGATGTATTAGGTAGGGGAGGATGTAGAGGTAGCTTAGGGGTAGCCCGTGCTACCCCTCAATTTTTTCGGTAGAGTGTGAAATTAGTGTATTTTTTTCTTCTTTGTTTTATGTATCGGGATACCCTTGAGTAAATATTAGGATATCCCTAGGTCCAATTTTTTTTTTGCTACCCTTGAACTTTTTTTTATAGATCCTTAACTGGTATCAGGGGTAGGTATTGAGGGCATCCTTAGCCAAGGACAACACCATTCTCTTCTCAGATCATGTGGTGTTAAAGTATGTTATCTCGGATCATGTGGTGTTAGAGTATGTTAACGAGACGCATAACTTATTTGCAAGACATGCTAAATGGGTGGAGTTTTAACAAGGATTTTCATGTGTTATCCATCATAAAGTGAGGTAAAAAATCAAGTGGCTAACTAAGTCGTTGGTGTACTTTAGTTTGAACCCTAGGTGTATAGGTCATGGGTTTTGATACTATGTGTGGACTGTCACTACTAGAAAACATGGTTTTTGTCATGTAATTTTTGGTTACAAAATGTTAGCAATTTCCTTATTGTCACCAGTTTGCCACCGAAAATACGGTGACAAAAACACCCGTGTCAATTGCCCTAATGCCACCAAATTGCCACCATCTTTATATTTTGCTACCTTATTTTACCACCACAAAATTGGTCAAAATTATTTGCCACCGCTTCATGTTCGCTACGGCTCCGCCTTGTTTGCCACCGAGTTGTGACGCATTTTCATACCATTTAGCCACTGATTTGCCACTACCATTTAGCCACCAATATTGCCACCATTTAGCCACCAATATTGCCACCATTTAGCCACCAATATTGCTACCATTTAGCCACCATTTAGCCATCGGTTTTTGTACATTTTGATACCATTTAGCCACCATTTAGCACCGATATTGCCACCATTTAGCCACCAATATTGCCACCATTTAGCCACCACTTAGCCATCGGTTTTTGTACATTTTGATACCATTTAGCACCGATATTGCCACCATTTAGCCATCATTTATCATTTAGCCACTGATATGGCCACCATTTAGCCACCATTTTTTACACAATTGCAACCATTTGCTACCATACAGATAGATTACTGCAATATTGGTTTTTAATTCAGATTTCTTTTCTCCCTGCTATTTTCATGAAAATTACATATCAATAAAACTACAAATAATATGAAAAAAGTCTAATAAAATCCCAAAATTATATAAAACATCTTGTTTTCAAAAGCATATAAAAAATACCAACTAAAATATAAACTAACTAAAATTATCCTAATATTCAAAACCAAGTGTTCTAAACATTCAAAACCAAGTGTTTATAGCCTATTTTCGAACCGTAGCTGTTAACATAGCTTCAATTTGTGACATCCTATCAAGCAACGCATCTTTATCCACCTTATCTTTTTCTTTGTCAGCCAATAACTGTTAAGATCTGATTTTGGTTTTGATTGTGTTTTCGTTTGAATTAAGATGAAGATGGATGAGTTGTGCAGCGGAATTAAGATGGAAGCAAACTTTGCACACAATCAAACGAGAGAATTGCTTTAATCAAACATTTTCCATAAAGAACTGAAAGATTGAATTTATTTCAATAACGATTACAATGCAATGTCTGAATACAAACTCCCCCTAAGCCTGAGCTCACAGTGTTTGTTCGTGCATGAAGAAGATTTTGCAAAGAGCTAATAGAACAGTACAGAGCACTGTTCTATTTATAGGCACGAGCAAACCACTAAGGCATCTAAGCTGACGTCACCATGAAAGTGACATCTAACCTCCTAACAAACTCTAACCTCTGATCTATACAACCTCTGCTATGCTAACTACTGTTATTACATTTCATTACATAAAGACATTTAAACTACTTGTGCATCCTTCCACTGATGTGAACCCAGCAGTACTTGTCCGGATCAGCAGAGCTTGACTCAAGGCAGTAGATTGAACAGCAGAGCTTTAGTCTTCCATCAGGCTTTTACTAGATCAGCAGTTTTGTAGATCAGCAGTTTGTAGATCAGCAGTTTGTAGATCAGCAGTTTGTACGATCAGCAGATAGGAGGTCAGCAGATGTTGAAACCACTTTCAAGGGGAGAGACTTGTATGCATAACATCTGCTTATTCTGGATCCACTGCTCTGATCCAGTTTTGGCTTTAATTATCTGTTCCTCTGGTAGGGTTCAATCCCAACAATCTCCCGCTGGAACAGATAATGCCAAAACCCTTCATTATTATGGAACTTTATTGCCTCATCAACAGCTCCCTTATCTGACCTTTAAGTTGTAACTCAAAATCTAGGGCATCTGTGTCATCTTCATCCCTACCAAGTGGAAGATCAAGGAGATCCTGCATATCTTCAAGACTTAGGCCAAGTGCTTGTTCCCTTGTTATTTTCTTCACTTCTCAACTAGACCTGATCATAGTCAGTACATGGGTCTGTTTATCATTATCCCACTTTAGTACTTTTGAGCCTGGTGGGTTTCTTGGGAGATTTTTATTGGATGAGGTGTTTGGTGAAGTTGGCCTATTGATGACTACTGAGCAGTACTTGCAGGTTGATTCAGGCCAAGAGTATCAGCTATCATCTGCTTAATGCCTTCTTTTACAAACTCATCTCCTGCCTTTAATTCTGCCACTGTTTCAATAACCAGTTGTTTGTGTGGCCTTCTTTTAAAGATGGCTGCACCAGCTGGAGCAGTGGCTCTCCTGATTTGCAGCTTTGATGGTCTTTTTGAAACCTCTACTTCAGGATAGTCAGGCTTTTGTGGAGCAGTAGGATCTGTCTTTCTTAATTTCTCCAAACTTTTATAGGTAGCCCTGACTTTATCTTCTTTCCATCTCATCACTTGATTCAAAGACCCATAATCAGCAGCAGCTAATTCCTCTTTCATTCTCCTCAGCTCTACCTTTTTATCAGGTTCATTCTTTTTGAACTTTGCCCAATCTGGAGGAGTATGCTTGACCTTATTCTTTATCATTTCTTGAATCCTGGCTGCTTCTTGTTCAAGCTTAGGAATGGTCCACTCCTTGTACATATACTTTTCTCCCTTGTACTTCTTGGTTGCCATGATGCTTTCAATGTAATCTTTTCTCAAAGTTTCATCTGCTCTCTCTGAGATCTGTTGACATACATTTTTTGCAAATTGCTCTAAGGATCTGACTTGTGTGAGCAAGAATTGGTAATTCTGCTGAATTTCTCTATCAAATTTTCCTTGTGCATTTCTTTTTGAGATATCCTCTGCTTGTTTAGCTTTGACTTTCAAATATTCTTCAATATTGTTTGGCCTTGGATATCCTTTAACTGATGGCAACTTCCTTTTAGCAGGGTCATCCTCATAGTAGAAGGATTTGATCTCTTCTCTAACTGCTTCAAGTTCTAGAGGAAATTGGACACCTGCAGGAGTAATGACAGGGATTGATTGTTGTACTGGAGCTGATGAGAAAGGAACAGGCTTTGGTATTGTAACAAGTGATAGAGATTTTGAAGATGTTGGTGGTGGTGATGGTGAATCATCATCTGGTATGAAAATCCTTCTCCTTTTTATTTTAGGAGGGCAGATGATGTTTTGGGTGGATCAGTGGTGGTGATTTGGATGGCAGTGGTTTGTGATTGACTAACAGCTGTTGAAACAACTGGTGTTTCAACCACTGTTGTCATTACAACGGATGTTGTAACATCTGCTATCTTCTGCTTTTTGGCAGGAGGCGAAGGTGGTGATGTTGTTTTTGGTGGTGATGATGGTGGTGGTAAGATAGTGGTTGTGGTGTGTGTTGAAGTGGTGTGTGTTGAAGTGATAACAATTGTTGGAACCTCTGAAGTACCAGCAGTAGTTGATACAGCAGGAGTTACAACAGCTGTTTGGATGGAGGTTTGATGTTGGGGGCTTTTGGATGGTGGTTTTGGAGTATGCTTTTTGGGTCTGGATGGTGTGGACTTGGGTTTCCTCACTTTTCTAGTGAGATTTCTTTTTAGCTCAGGGTTTTGAACATCCTTTAGCCCAGAACAACCCTGCGCATTCAGCTCCATGTAAGCTCTCTTCTCCTTATTCCACCTTGACATATCCTTTGCCGCTCTGTCCCTTTTTACACTTGCTATAGCTTCATCAAGTGCATTTTGGGTAACATAAACCTTTTTGCTACCATCTGGCAAAGGTATCTGCTTGGTCATATTTTCCGTTTTGCTACCATCTGACAAATCCACTGGTGGATGTCAGAGGTGCTATGGAAGGAATTGCCTCCAAGGAAGTCTTATTAATGTAACCACTGTCCAAATGCAAACCGATGGGTTCAGCAAATGTAGTGGCTGCTTCACTTGGATTACCACCAAGAGTTACTTGTAACTCAAGGGGTGTAACCTCCTCAGGTTGTGTTGGTGGGTTAGCAAAGATTGATACACCAGACTCAGTCATTTGTTGAGGCATGTTCTCATTGATGGGTGATTGAGAAGGACTGGTTTGTGCCTGGTTCAAATCAATTGCTTCCAACAAAAGTCTAGTTGGTGGAGGAATTGTGAATGTAAGGTTTGGTGTAAGAAGAGAATTTGCCCCGGGCATTGGGCTGTGGATGATGGAAACAAGTGATTCCAGAGCATCATATTGTGGTGTCCCTATGTGTACAACCTGTTCTTTTTGAGAAGAAACAGGAGGAGTTTCGGTTATGGGTTGAGATATTTGTACCAACTAATGTGAGGAAGAAGCAGCAGTGGTTTCTTGTGACTTTTGTTTTGTCACAGGTAGTTGCTCTGGTATCTCATCCTCCAGAGTTGCCTTTTTGATAGGTTTGGGGGGGTTTTGAGTTTTCTTTTTGTTTGGCTTTTTGGTGATTGTAGGTATGGGTTTCAAAGCAGTGGGCTCAGCAGCAGATACCTGAGGAGCAGTGGTAGCGGCTAAATTCTGCTCAGGTACCTCTGCTTGTGTTTTGCAAGGTGTTGACATTCTTGTAAAAGTTTCAGCAGTTAAGCTGTGCATTTGAAGATATTCACCTTGTTTTATTGCAGAAGGATCATTCTTACCAAGTTTCTTTTCAAAATAATAACTTAGAAATCTTGGAAACAGTAAGAATGCCTTTGTTTCAACATTTTTAACCAAATCATTAAAAATTTCCCGAGAATAATTAAAATTTTCTCCTTGAAGAATAGCAAATCCCAGGTTTTGAATTTTTAATGGTATTTCATTAAAAGCAGTGGTTTTGTTTGAAACACACATTAGGAGGGTATGGAATAAAAATCTTGTTGCAGAAGGGAAGAAACCTTTTTGTAAGGTATATTTCTTCATCATTGTATCTGCATACCCTCTTTCTATGAAGTCAATTTTTAACTCGTTTTTAGGGAAATAAATTATACCTTTCTGATCGTCGAGTTGAAAGACCTCCGAGATGGATTGCGGTGTGATTTTGACATTTTTACCCTTTAGAGAAGAGTTAATGGCTGTTACAGTTTCTCCTTGTTTTTCAAGGGTTGCATTCTTCCAAAACTCTCTTTGGGTTGCCAAGTAAATTGGTGCATCTGCTGTTAACAAAGTTTTGTACTTTGATGCAGACATGATATCAATGATGGAGTCGAAGATATTTGTGGTGCTAGGTTTTGTGAGAAGACCCAGAAGGTTGTGAGACGTTTTGTGTGGAATGTCAGTGGGTTTTGCCTTTTGAGAGGCTTTTTGTGATGATGATTTGGAAGTGGGTTTTGCAGATGACTTCGATTTTGTCATTTTGGAGATGATGATCGAAGAAGGTTTTGAAGGAATTTGAAGAAAAACTGCTTTGAGAAGAGAATTTTTAAGAATTCAATTCGACAGTAAAACCCTGTTTTGGATGTTGAATGGGGGTTTTATAGAGAAAAAGTGAATGCTGACGTGACAGCGGTTACAAAAGGTCTGACCACTATGTACTGCCCACATGCTAACCCCTGATGAATTAAAGGACAGTACTTTTATGAAAGTTACTGATGAAGGCAGTGATTACAACGGTAACAAATGGAAGCGTGGATAATTTTCACTATCAGTGGATAGCATATCAGTGGATAAGACACTGCTTTTGAACAACAGTGTTTATCAAGGAAATGAGAGAACAGGGGATGACTTTCAGCAGTGGACAGATTTTGAAGTAGAGTAGACTTTTGAACAACCAGTTGTTATGGCAGACTTTTAAGGATTTTAATGAAAACTTCATTTTTAGCTATTTTTAAGGATGGATTTTTGATTTTCTGAAAACATTTTAATGCTTTTATTCATAGAAAAACAAGATGTTGCTTGTTATTCCATGTTTAGCATGCCAATCCTAGAGACCAAGCTTTCAAAGGTGGCTGTATCTAATGCTTTTGTGAGCACATCTGCGAGCTGGTCTTTAGTTGGAACATGATGCAGAGAAATCAAACCTTTTTCATAGCAATCCCTCACAAAGTGATGTCTGATGTCGATATGCTTGGTGGTTGAATGGGAGACTGGATTTTTGATGATATTTTCTGCTGCCTGGCTATCCAACATGAGTGGTGTCTTTAAGGCAGTGATACCAAAATCCAGCAACTGATTTTGAAGCCACATGAGTTGGGCTGTACAGCTTGCAGCAGCAATGTATTCAGCTTCAGCAGTGGATGTTGAAATTACTGCTTGCTTTTTGCTTTGCCAAGAGACTAAGCAATCACCTAGAAACTGGCACCCTCCTGATGTGGACTTCCTTGTGGTGTTACATCCAGCAAAGTCACTGTCTGAAAAGCCTGAAAGCTTGATATTCCCATTAGCTGGATACCAGATACCAAGTGTGGGAGCACCTTTTATGTATTTGAAGATCCTTTTTACAGCAATGAGATTTGATTTTCTGGGAGCTGATTGACTTCTTGCACATACACATGTTGCAAACATGATGTCTGGTCTAGATGCAGTTAGGTATAGTAAAGACCCAATCATGCTTCTATAAAGTGTTTGGTCAATCAGCTCATCTTTTTCATCAGACATGACAAGCTTATTTGTTGCCATGGGTGTGCTGCATGGTTTACAATCATTCATATCAAATTTATTTAAAAGTTCTTTAGCATATTTGCTTTGATGAATGAAAGTTCCATTTTGCATTTGCTGAACTTGGAGACCAAGAAAGCATTGCAACTCACCCATTTCACTCATTTCAAACTCAGCTGTCATGAGTTCCCTAAACTCTTCACACATTTTATTACATGTGCTTCCAAAAATAATGTCATCAACATAAATTTGGACAATCATTAAATCCTTTCCTCTCCATTTTAGAAACAGTGTTTTATCAACGGTACCTCTTTTGAAACCATTTGAGAGTAGAAAGGTGGAAAGAGTTTCATACCAGGCCCTAGGTGCTTGTTTCAGGCCATACAAGACTTTGTTTAGCCTGTAGACATGATCTGGATAAAATGGATCCTCAAAACCTGGAGGTTGACAGACATACACCTCTTCTTGAATTGTACCATAGAGGAAAGCACTTTTGATATCCATTTGGAACACCTTCATGTTGTGGTTGACAGCAAAGGCCAGGAACAGTCTTATAGCTTCCAATCTTGCTACAGGGGCAAATGTTTCATCATAATCAATCCCCTCTTCCTGTCTGTAACCTTGAACCACAAGCCTGGCTTTATTCTTGACAACAATGCCCCTTTCATCAGTTTTGTTTTTGAAGACCCACTTTGTGCCAATGGGACTTACATCTTCTGGCAGTGGTACAAGCTCCCATACTTGTTGTCTTTTAAACTGTTGGAGCTCTTCTTGCATGGCTTCTACCCAGCTGTTGTCTTTCAGTGCCTCTTGGTACTTGACTGGCTGATGGAGTGATAGAAAACCAGCAAAAAGATAAATGTTTTGGGTTTGGCTTCTTGTGAGCACCCCTTCATTGATGTTGCCAATGATTTGATCAGGTGGATGAGATCTCAAGAAGATTAAATCTCCTTGGTATGGTATGATGGCATTTGTTGGTGAAGGCTGCAAATGTGTATCATCTGAGCTAACCACTGCTGGTGACTTTGATGATCCAGCAGTGGCTTCAAAAGGTGTTGGAATACGAGGTAATGGTGAGGACACATACTGAATTTTATCCACTGTTTGGGGACTTTTGTCAGCAGTGTTTGATGATGTGGAAGCAGTGGTTGATGGGCAACTTTGGTCAACAACTGTTGAGGTAGCAGTGGTTGAGCTTTGATAGCTGTTTTGAACAACTGATGCCTTTCCCATTGTGGCAGACTTTTGAGGGATGATGATTTCATACCCATAGTCTGGTGATGAATCCTCTGATGGACCTGCACTGTTAGTCTTGACAGCAGTATTTTCAAAAGTAATTTTTTCAAGATCAAACAAATCTGTAGGATTTGCTGGGATTTTCATTGATGAAAGTTCATTGAACTTTACATTTAAGGTCTCCTCCACTGCTTTGGTCCGTGTATTAAACACTTTGTAGGCCTTGGCAGTGGTTGAGTATCCCAGATGATAACCACAATCTACTTTGGCTGCAAATTTTGAGATGGAATCTTTTAAGTTCAAAATAAAGCATGGGCAGCCAAATACCTTGAAGTATGAGATCAGTGGTTTGATTTTATACAGAATTTCATAGGCAGTCTTTTTGTGCCTGGGGTTTATTAAAACTCTGTTTTAGACATAGCAAGCAGTATTTACTGCCTCTGCCCAAAAAGTTAATGGCAAACCTGAATCAGCAAACATGGTTCTGGCAGCCTCAATCAAAGTTCTGTTCTTTCTTTCAACTACCCCATTTTGCTCTGGTGTTCTAGGGATGTTGTACTGCCTTACAATCCCTTTCTTCACACAGAAGGCATCCAACTCCTTATTTTTGAATTCTGTGCCATTGTCACTCCTGAAGACTTTTACTGGAAGGTCAAAGTGCTTTTCAACCTGTGTCACAAAGTCTTGCAAAATGCCTGCAGTCTCATCTTTTGAGTGTAAAAAGAAAGTCCATGTAAACCTAGAGAAGTCATCAATAATAACCAAACAATATCTCTTTTTCTTGAGACTCATGACTTGAAATGGGCCAAACAGATCCATGTGCAGTATTTGCAAACACTGAGTTGTTTTGGACTCTTCAATGGACTTAAAAGAGCTTTTATGCCGTTTTCCTTTTAAACAGGAAACACAGTGCTCAGGACATGAAAACAGTTTTTGTGGCAAACCTCTTATAAGGCCATTTTTTGAAATTTCAGTGATTGTCTTGAGATTTGTGTGCCCCAGTCTCCTGTGCCAAAGTTCTGTCTCTTTGTTAGAGGCAGCTGAGAACAGACAGGCATCAGCTCTGGGACACTCTTTTGACATATCAACAACATAAACATTGCCACTTCTTTGAGCAACAAGTTTTGTTTTTCCAGTTTTTATTATTGCTTCAATCTTTTTAACCATTTCTGGTCCAACAATCTTACAACACTCCTTTGTGAAGAATGACCCATACCCCTTATCACTCATTTGTGAAACACTCAGGAGGTTGGATTTCAGATTGTCTATCAGATTGACATTTTCAAATTTTACATTTCCAGATTGCACTGTACCAGACCCCAGAACTTTCCCTTTACTATTATTCCCAAAGGATATATCACCCCCTCCATGAATTTTGAAATCTTTGAGTAGGGCTTTACATCCTGTCATGTGCCTGGAGCCTCCACTATCTACATACCAAAGGCTATCTAAGCATGCAGAAGCTCCCTGCACATGAAGTAAAAGGATTAGTTCATGAGGGTTTCCAAAGCCAATAAGGCTTTGGATGGGGTCTCAACAGTGTCTGGGATGGATGCAGATTGATGGACAGTGGTTAGGTCAGGGGTTTGGACAGTTTTAGGACTGTTTCTTTCTAACCACTGTTGTGGGTTTTGCCCAATCACCTGTTGGTACCCAAAAGGATGCCTGTTCACTCTGGGTTTAGAGGGCCTTTTGTAGGTCTCATAAACATGTGGAATCCTTTGGTAAGATGATTGTTCCTTGCCTTTTCTGAACTGGTTGGCAGAGGGTGCAACCTGAACATCTCTTTTGACAGATGTTTGGTTCAGCTGTTTTGTGACAGCTGTTTGAACTGGCACAAACAGTGGTTGGTTCTTGGTGAATTTGACAGATGATGTTGATGGACTCAAGGATGTTTTAGCAGTGTATTCATTCTTTTTCACATCAAAGTTTTTGAGATACACACATGCTTGAGTTTTGTGGTTTGTTTTACCACAGATGGTGCAGCTTTCAGCAGGAACAATGACACTTGTTTTGTTTAGATCATATGCTTTTAGATGAAAATAGTCTTTTGTTAGATGGTTTATCTTTTCACAAAATTCACAAAACAAGTTATTGATCTTTTCTCTCTTCTTTCTCTTATCAGACTCCTTTGCAACAGAGTTTTTAACCTCTGTTGGGATGTCCTTAAGATGAATGACTTTTGCTTTTGGAGCTTTAACACCATCAGTGGTTGAAAAGTCCATGGGCTTGAAATTTTCAAGAATGTCACACTCATCAGACCATGTAGGTTTAAACTGATATTTCTCAATCTCCTCAAAAGTAGAGGATCCCATTGGTCTGTCAAGTGTGATTTTGTTCCCAAGTTTATCAGTGATTTTCACTTCTTGGCCATTCTTGTTTGTAGGGATGAACTCAGTGGTTACATCAGTGGTTTGAACAGATTTTTCAAAAGCAGTGCTTTCATCATCATATTTTCTATAACCAACACCAAATTTCACATTACTTTTAATATGTTTTTCAAGCATCACCTCATATCCTTTGCAGGATTCCACCCATTTTTCACATGTGATTTGGGTGGACTCTAACTCCTTTTTGCAAACTTGGTATTTTTCTACCATAGTTTGGAGTTGAGTTTTGGTTATGCTTTGCTCTTCTTTGAGACTGCTGATCTCTTTATCTTTTTCAGTCAATTTGTTTCTAAGCTCTTTTAATGACTTTTCAAATTTGACTTCATCAGTTAAGATTTTATCCCTAAGGTTTTCATTTACCTCTTTGATGTTAGCAAATGCAATAATGCACTTGTCTGAACACAGTTTTTCAAGAACTTGAGGTGATACCTTGGCAGCAGCCATCATGGCACAATCACATTGATGATTTTCTTCATCATCAGCTCTTACTTCTTTCTCACCTACTCTCTTTTCAACCTTTTCTTCCTTGTCTTCTTTGGACCAGGGGTCTGTCAGTGGTTCAATCAGGGTTTCTGAATTTTCTCCCAGCAGCAGTTCACCATCAACTGCAGTAACCACTGCTTCAGTCACCTCATCCACTGTTTCAGAACTTAGCTGTTCACCTTCAGTTTCTACCCCCTCTGGTATTGACTCTAATGCCATCAAACAAAATTCATCATTAGAAGGTTCATTAAAAGCATAGAGTGCAAAATTTTCATCACCAAGCTCATCAGGCATGCTACTCCAGTCAACAAAGCCTTGAGTGAAAAAGCTTTGCTGATCTGGTTGTACCACTGCTGGAGCAGCTGTTTGAGGTGCAACAGGTTGCACTTGTGCCTGAGGGACAGGGGTTTGAACATACTGAATTTTTGGAACAGTGGTTTGGACATAATGCACAGGCACAGGGGTTGCAGCATAGTGAGCAGTGTTAACATGGGCTGCAGGGGTATATTGGGTATAGTGAACAATGCTTTGATTTTGTTGTCTAGGGTTTGAGCTGGGATGAGTGATTATAGGACCAGTAGTTTGACTCCTGCATTCCCTAGCAAAATGACATAGCCTATTGCACTTGTAACACTTGATTTTTGATTTATCCAACCCCACCCTTAAATTCCCATGTAAACCTGGGAATTTTCTCCCTGTTCTTTTGTAGAATTTGCTTGTTCTTACACTAAGCAAAGCCAATTGATGCAAAATGTCCATCTCTTCTAAGTCAGTGGGATCAAAGTGTTGTAAATCATTGAGTTCAAAGCACAAATTATCTGACATCTGGTTTTCACCATTTGCAGTAAAAGCATAATTTGCAGAGTGAGGATATGGGTTGTTAAAATTTCCACCAGCAGTTATATCAATGAAGTGATCATAACCCTGATCCTTACCACTGCTACCAGATTCTTCCTGACCAAAAAGAGCTGTGCTACCGAATGAATAATCATCAGCAACTTTGCCAGACTCTTGCAACTTCTTTTTCTGGTTCAACTCCCTTTCATAGGTCTGGAGTCTACCATGAAGTTGGGTCAGGGTCAGATCTTTGAACTCGGCAGAGTTTCTAGTGACAAAAGCTATGGTATCCCATTTTTCTGGTAGTGACCTAAGGAACCTGCTATTTTGAGTAGAATTTGGAAATATTACTTTAACAAGACTTAGTTCACTAATGAGACAACTGAATCGCTCAAATTGCTGAGTCAGTGATTCACCTTTGATGTGACAAAATGTTTCATACTGCTGATTCAGAATTTCCCTATTGTTTTCAATGACTTCTTCTGTCCCCCCAAACTCTTCCTTCAGTGCATCCCATAGCTCTTTGGCACTGTTACAATGTAACAGTCCAGCATAGATCTCATTGGGTAATGCAGACGCTATGATGCTAAATGCTTTGGCATCGAGTTCGAACTTTTGAAAATCAGTTTCAATATAGTTTTCAGTTGGTTTAGGAACGAACTTCTTTGCATCCTCAGCACTTGGCACCATAGGAACATGGGGACCAAAAACAACAGACCTCCAACATCCAGTGTTCTGTTGAGCAAGTATGTGACCCATCCTTCTCTCCCAGATGTTGTATTCATTACGTTTAAGCATGGGTGGTTTAAAAAGCGAGCCAATGTTATTCTTACCATCTTGTGATTGTGACGTCATCCTGGTTGTTTTACAGGCACTGATTAATCAACTTTGATGGTGATTAAACCTTGCTCTATTTTTCAACACAAACGAACAAACTATCAGTATCAACGAATTTGAGCTGAACTATTTATGTCAAAATGATTGTTAAATCAAATTTGACTGTCCAAGCTCTGATACCAATTGTTAGGATTTGAGTTTGGTTTTGATTGTGTTTTCGTTTGAATTAAGATGAAGATGGATGAGTTGTGCAGTGGAATTAAGATGGAAGCAAACTTTGCACACAATCAAACGAGAGAATTGCTTTAATCAAACATTTTCCACAAAGAACCGAAAGATTGAATTTGTTTCAATAACGATTACAATGCAATGTCTGAATACAAACTCCCCCTCAGCCTGAGCTCACAGTGTTTGTTCGTGCAGGAAGAAGATTTTGCAAAGAGCTAATAGAACAGTACAGAGCACTGTTCTATTTATAGGCACGGGCAAACCACTGAGGCATCTAAGCTGACGTCACCATGAAAGTGACATCTAACCACCTAACAAACTCTAACCTCTGATCTATACAACCTCTGCTATGCTAACTACTGTTATTACATTTCATTACATAAAGACATTTAAACTACTGCTGCATCCTTCCACTGATGTGAACCCAGCAGTACTTGTCCGGATCAGCAGAGCTTGACTCAAGGTAGTAGATTGAACATCAGAGCTTTAGTCTTCCATCAGGCTTTTACTAGATCAGCAGTTTTGTAGATCAGCAGTTTGTAGATCAGCAGTTTGTACGATCAGCAGATAGGAGGTCAGCAGATGTTGAAACCACTTTCAAGAGGAGAGACTTGTATGCATAACATCTGCTTATTCTGGATCCACTGCTCTGATCCAGTTTTGGCTTTAATTATCTGTTCCTCTGGTAGGGTTCAATCCCAACAACAACCCCACAATAATTCCATTGAACCTTTCTTTGTCTTCATCTTTTTCCTTAACGAGCTCCTTGATAACTAAGTTCAACTTTTCAATCTACAAAATAACCAATGAATAGAATGAAGAAATTAAAATTACCGAAAACTAATAATGGGTCAAGTTGGTTGCAAAGAAAACAAAATACAACTGTGAGCTACAATTCAAGTGCTAGAAGCTAAATAGCATGTTCCAGTTTGTTTACATATTAAAAAGGAAATTATACCTAATTTTAAAAACATTTTTTTTGTATGAAACAATCCGTAAAGAAGGTGTAATCAAATCATTATGAAATTCCTTAACATTCTCACTAATTTAAGAGCATCAAACCTAACAATAAAAAAAACAACCATCTCAAACCAAACAAACATAATAACAGTGGGAAACGATACAAATGCATAAAAGTTACTAGTCTAAAAGGATTAAAAATACCTCACGGTCTTCTCTGCTATGTACACATGGGTCACTATCATTGCCTAACCCGTACCCTTTTCCTTTATTCTTGCCCTCAGCTCGTGACCACAAGTGTTTGTCAAATTTTGGATGTTTATTACGTTCTTTCCCATACTTCTCCTCAAGAAAACCTTCATATTTAACCTAATGGGATAAACACATAATTATATTTTACAAATTTCATTGTAATAAACTTCGTGTTTTTAATTTCGAAATACTTTGTTTAGATTTACTAATCAATTGACTTACCCAAGTCTCCTCTGCCCTAGCATCAACCCATACAAGATTTTCTTCTTGAGCGTCCCCTTCCGAATCAACGTCCAAAAGTAGTGAATTGCTACAAGTTAGATCTTTATCCAATGGTCGACTTCCTTTCCTGCAGTGTGATTGCTTAAATGCCTCACGAATCGTCAATTCACGCCCAAGTTTCCTTTCCTGTAGAATTTGAAAGTTAATAAAAATGATAATATTGACATGATATATATATATATATATATATGTATATATATAATAAAAGAGGGAAATTAACAATTTTTACCGCTTTTCTTTTCATGGTCACATAGGATTGAGATCCTAGCGTATGTTTGCCGCCGGTTGCCCTACTTCTAATTTCTTTGTTTCTTAAAGACTTTGCTTTCCACTTAGGTGTGTTCCAGTGGTCAAGCATTTGTTCCCATATCTCAGATCTTATCCATGTTGGTTTGAAGTCAATAAGATCGGTCATATCGTCTCCAACATTTTTACCTTGTTCCTTCGCCTTAGCTTTAGCCTCATTTCGTACGTTACGCAACAAAGTGGGGAATTTACCAGCAATCCACTTCTCCCAGCACCTATGAATTTGTGCATGGTTTTTCTCCTCCCACTAATAATACATCTATGAAGAAAAAAAACCAATAAATAAACATACATAATACTCCAACAAGTTAAATAAAAATTGTCTAAGTACACACACCTGGAATCGCTCAAACAATCGTGTCCTGTGCTCATTAGGAACATCTCTCCAGCTGTCCCATTGACCGGACCACAAACTTATTAAATTTGATGAAATAGTCCGGGTAGCAGTCCATTGATTACTAAATCTACAAAATGAAAGCAATGAATACAAAACCATATTAGTATCATATTTTATGTACATAAAGAAACAATACATGTGTACTTACTCTCCTTCTACAACTCAAATCCAATCGCGATTGATAGGTTCAGGTACTTGGGCTTGGGAAGCGCTTCCCCGCCTCACGGGAGCAACATGAAAAGCAGACTCATCATCACCAGCGCTACTCTTAATAGGAGAATTCATCAAGTGAAAATCATACTCACCATCAACATCACCAACACCTCGATCACTGGAATGAACATCACCTCGCCCAACTCCTCGATCACCCGCTTGACCACTACTTTGACTGTTACCTATACCACCACCTCGCCCAACTCCTCGATCACCCGCTTGACCACTACTTTGACTGCTACCTATACCACTACGTCACCCAACTACTCGATCACCCGCTTGACCACCACCTCGCATATAAACTCGACCACCACAACGCCAAACCTCTTGAGTAGTAGCAAGATGGCTACCTTGACTACTACCTCATCCAATACCTCGTCCACCAGCTTGACCAACATCTTGCCCAACACCTCGACCACCAGCTGGAACACTACCTCGACCCATAGTACGTGCCATGATATCTGCAACAAAAGCAATGATAAATATTTAGAAAAAAAACATTTGATAACAAAAATTAATTACAATCACTTTGAATGTTAGACAACTAATTAGCAAGCAAAACATTATTTGGAAGGAAAATAGATTATACACAATTCTAAATAAAAACCTAACCACATATATATATATAGAGGAAGGGTAACATACAAAAGCCCTTATCATACTTCACGTACGCGACAATACTGGCCATCAGATCCATGCGTGATTATTTTCCATGCGTGATTATTTTCAGTCTTTGATACTTGCGTGATTAGTTTACCACATGCGTAATTACCCACATGCTTATTATACACATGCGTTATTATGTTTTCCATGCGTGATAATCACAAAACATTGATCCATGCGCGATAATCTGCTCCATGCGTAATAATGACACAAAATCAGACGGTCAGATTTGTCGCGTACGTGAAGTACGATAAGGCCTTTTGTACATTATACTTTCTCTCTCTCTCTCTCTATATATATATATATATATATATATATATATATAAATCAAACCTGTCACTCGATTCTTCATTCTCAGAATTTTCATTGTTAAAATGAACTTCTTCATCATTATCGTTAAAACCCTCATCAGCTAAATGTGTTGCTTCAAACTCAACTTCATCATTATTATAATCGTCGACATCTTCCACTTCTTCTGACCTTCCATTCTCATGTACATAAGAAATGGGGAGAAGATCCTCTGTAACTGTGCATTCTACCCTTTCATTCTCTTGAAAGAAATGTTCCATGCTGGCATCATCATCATCCACCACTTCACTAACATCTTGAGCGAGTTGGTAAACTCCCCTAGGGGTCGTCTTTACAACCGCTAACCAACCATTTAGTTCTTTTGCCTTTGAAGGATATGATGTATAATACACTTGTTGCGCTTGTGATGCTAAGATAAAGGGGTCATCAACACATCCTATTACTGTAGGTTTAACATCAACCATATGAGTTTTGGGGTCTACCCTTACCCCCTTCGCAGGATCAAACCAAGTACATCTAAACAAAACAACCACACAACGCCCAGTGGTGCTATGGTATTCCAACTCTAGGATCTCATCTAATAATCCATAGTAGTCGTTTTCATTTTCGTCGTACGTAGCCCCTTTGACACAGACACCAAAATTTTGTGTGACTCGGCCATCATAAGCTGTTTGTGTGTGAAACTTGTAACCATTGACAAAATATCCCTTGTGAGATTTTACATAAATAAGCGGCCCTTGGGCTATGTCTCTTAGATGTTCCTTATTTGGAACATTCATAACCTACATTCATAAAATTGTGTTAGTATTTTTTTTAATGCTATAACATAAAGACAAAGGTGTGTCAGAATGCTTACATGCTCCTACAACCACTTAGCAAATTCCTTCTCTTTCATTTTATCAAGGGTTGCTTCATCAAAGTGTGGGAAGGAATCTCTCAACTCATTATCAAATAGCCAAACGGACTCGAGAAGCTCTTCACAATTAAGTAATATATAAGTATGAGCCTTGTCTCTATCTTTTTGTGTAAGAATTTTGTCATGTCCACCCTTTTCAAATAATCTTCGAGAAGGATGTTTGAATATACTTAACCGAAGATCGGTACTTGAAGAACAAGGAATGTTAGGGGCAAAGTTGCGTGGTTCACGAACTGATGGTTCCAGATACAGAGAGCAATAGTTTGAAAGTTCATCCACAAGATTAGACTGAACAATGGAACCTTCTATCGATCGGTAAACCACGCCATTACTAATCACTGCTCCCTATAATTAAAATTCATAAAAAGACGTATGTGGATCAAATGGATCAAATCCCCAATTTTATTAATAATTTTATTAAAATCATGTAAAAAGTCTACAAGTTACATCAACATTCATGTCTGATATGCGAATTACTTTATATGCACTTCTACCACCAGCAAATTTCATAAACCACATTTATATTATATTTTATTTTTTTACAACTTATTTTATATCATGAATTAAATAGGATGTGTATTTTATGCCATAATTATAACGTAAAAAGAGAAATTAGCATATGATTTTATAATTTAATATAGTTGTGTGATACACATTTGTGTTTTTTAAGTAAATTTTGGTTTTAATACATTAATTTCAGAAAAAAAAGATAAAAAATTCGAGTTGAACGGGTCATGTTCGGGTCAACCCACAAAACTTCGGGTCATGTTCGGGTTCATATGTATGATACGATTTTCGAGTTCGGGTTCGGGTTCGTGTAAAATTTTCGGGTTCGGGTCGGGTCATTTTGCGGTTCTACGAACGGGTCATTTTGCGGTGTATTTTATGTCAAACGGGTCAAATAATTTTTTAGCTAAAAGGGGAACGGGCCAAACTGGTTGAATGTTGGCCAAAGTTCTTTTTACGAATATAACCTTCTAATAATTATGCATTAATAATTGGTATATGCACCATTTGTCCACTACTAAATAGGTGACATGTTTCAACCAGAACCAGTTTGACCCATTACTTGACCCGTTTCCTGTTCGCATGATTTGCATTTAGTTATTAGTCTTTGTAGATTCTAAAAGCAAAATGATATTCTACTCAGGTGAGCCCTTCGGGTGGTTTCCATCGGCTTTGTTGTTTCTAGTTCTCACAGGTTTTTTATTTTGAGAATATTATAGCTGATCAATATGTAAACTAAACGGCCATATGTCTGATTATGCAAATGGATTATGTTGTGTTTTGCTCCAAGAAAATCAACTTTTTCGGTTCATCTTTTTCTAAAACGCAGCAGCAGCGGCTGCGTTTTGATTATCGAGATGCAGTAAGTAGCTGAAAAGAGGAAGATTATGATCCATAATACGAGAAATCGAAGTGCTGGGTATTCGAACAAAGGATCAGAAGATGAAACAAACGAAAATATGAAGAACTGAAGCCTGGGTGGGTATAAAAGATGGCTGATCGTTGTTAAGCTGTACATGGATCTGTTGTTTTCGTTGCTGAACACCCAAAGCTGGGACTTTTGGAGCTGCTGTACATGGGTTGCCTATTACCGGATCTTGATTCCGAGTTTGGCTTGTTTCTTTTAGCTCTGGGGTTGGTATTTTGTCCCTGTTCTTCGGTTAACGAAACAACACCGTCGCTCAAAACTTCAATAATCTGATAACTTTTCGCTCAAAAAAATCGCCTACGCTCCAAAAGCGCGCGCTTTTGATAGCTAAACGGGTTCGCGGGTTCAACCTGAAACTGACCCGAACCCGTTTAGAATAAACCCAAACCCACCCTTTTATAAACAAGATCAGGTGCGACAGTGGTGTGTTAAACACCTACGTTACAGCTGCGTTACAGCTGATCGTACAACTGATCACACAACCTACAGCATCCAGCTGAACATCCAGCGATCCCTCTTCCTCTTGCTGAATAAAAATATATGTACTAATATAATTTAACTATAATAAAAATAAGGTGTGTAAACAATAAAATGGAGAAAAAAGAATATGAGGCAGTGAGGGAATTATATAGTTTTTAAATTTTTTTGTGATCGTATCACCTCTGAAGAACATAAGATTAAATCAATGCTATACAAGCAAATCAAATTGCAGCTATCGAATTTGATTATCTAATGATCGCAGATGTTCAGCTGGAGCAGCCGCTGCTGTGTTTCTACAGCCGGCGCTGCTGCGTTAAAACAATAAGACAACCTCAAATATATTTTACACATATATGTAGTATATTAATGAAAAATTAAACAAACATTCGGCATGTTTAGGCTCGCGAGTCGGCTCGAGCTCGATAAGTGAAGCTCGGGCTCGATAAGTGAAGCTCGGGCTCGGGCTCGGATCGATCCATATAAAAAAAATATAATAAAAAACCTCTAAAAATAAAAAAAAATCACAAAAAATCAAAAAATCTAAAAAAATAATTAAAATAAAAAAATTTAAAAAAATCTAAAAAATTAAAAAAAAATAATGAAAATTAAAATCACACACAGTGGCGGACCCATGATTTTTTTCAATGGGGTCCGCTTTTTTCAGGTCTTAAGATTTTTCACAACCAAATGTTAGAATTTTCGAGTCGGTCGTCATTCGGGTCGGGTCAGACGAGAAGTGTAATAAAGAGGGATCAAAACATTATACCAGGTGTGGCTTTAGAGGGATCAAAACAGATGCTTCCGATCGAGGATGCCGACACCTCATCTGAGTCAAACGAATTGGATGGCTGTTTAAATGGGAATGGTGGACCGACTCCCGCTGTTGGAAAAGACCAGAAAGATAAGCAGAGCGGTTCTTTAGCAACCGCGACTAATGAGCAAAAAGAACAAGAAAAGAGGTAACAAGCTGGTTTTTAGTAGGCTTGATGTATTTATCTCACAAAATCTCACGATTTGTATATCATTGTCATAAATGACATTGTGGAGCTAGGAGTTTGTTGCATTGTGTAAATTGTTAATTGCTTCGGGTTTTTCTCCCATGATCATGGAGCTGGAGCCTGATCCGTTCGAACTAACATTGATAAGTACAAAGTATTTCAACCAGAAAACAGAATGTACTTCACGTGTTTAGTTTCGGTCTGTAACTTAACATGTTAACCAATAACTCATAACCGAACCCATTATCGAACCGGGTCAACTGATGGTTTTAATGGACTTAACAGAACTGGTTATATTGTTGGTTCGCAGTTTGACTTATTTCCAAATAATATGGCTACATATAAACATAAATCGTACAGGTATATATCTCAAAATCCCTATCTGATCAATCACAAACCCTATCATCATCTGAACATTCAATAATCCATAAAACAAACACTTAAAAAATGAAATAAAAGTTACCTGTTTGTCAAACAGAAGCACAAACAGAACCTTAATCCTGCAGCAGCAACTGGAAAATAAATAAAACGATTGTTAACCATCTATTGAAAAGAAAAAAAACTCAATTACACATGAAGAAGGTCGTACAAACCAGAACTCTAAAGTAATTGATATTCCAACACTATGTAGATGATTAATTCCACGTCAATTGATATTTTGAAGAAAAGAATTCCATCAAGGAGAAAAGGAAATTGCATTCAAATAGGGTTCTAGGGTCTCATAGGAACAAGAATCATACCTTCTACAGAAGCTCCAGTTCTTCGATTCAGAGGTTGATGGAAACGATGTATAAGGGTACGTAGTATTATGTTTCTTGTTTTAATATTCAATCAAAACCCTAATTAGTGGAGAGGCTGGTTATGTGAGTTAATTGTGGATAATATATGGCACCCTAAAAATAAAAATAATCCCGCTCAAATTTTATCGTGACTAATACGGTGGCAATTCAATCCTCAAATTAAATTTTAATGTTGCTACCACTCTTCTGGTCACAATTACGAACACTACTAGAAAACTGGGGTTTTTGCTACAAAACTTTTTGACAAATTTCCCACAACTTAATTTTGGTGACAAGTTTCCCACAAATTTTAGACAAATATTAAAAACCATAAATTCTTCCACAATTTTTCGACAAGATAGTCACCAAACCTGTATTTGTGGCAATTTCGTTGCAAAGTTATCTATGTTTCCAACAATGTTCCCACAAAACTTTGTTTTTTCCATTTATTAACTTTTATTATTAGTTAGTGCAATTTATAATTTAAAAAATTTAAAACAGTGCCAAATATGTGGCAACTTTTTGACAAATTTCCCACAAATTTTAGACAACTATTAAAAACCATAAATTTTCCCACAATTTTTCGACAAGATAGTCACCAAACATTTATTTGTAGCAATTTCGTCGCAAAGTTAACTATGTTTCCAACAATGTTCCCACAAACTTTGCTTTTTTCATTTATTAACTTTTATTATTAGTTAGTGCAATTAAAAAACTAAAAAATATTCAAATTAGTGGCAAATTTGTGGCAACTTGCAACAATTTTCCCACAAAATTTAATTATATTGTTTATCATTTTTGTTAACTTTTTTTTTTTTTTTTTTTGGAACTGCTTAATTTTTGTCAATGGGATTCAAACCCTCTTTCACATGAAAAGGCAAGGCCTTATTCAATGCCTTAATATAGGTAGGCCAAAGGCTCTTTGGTTGTTAATTGTTAGTACGATAAAAATAAACATATTTAAAAACTAAAATATCAAAATACGTGTCAAAGTTGTCGCATCTTGCCACATTTTACCCAAAGAACATTGTTATTTTTTTTATTTGATAACTCATATTATCTGTTCATGCAATATAATAAACAATTTACAGACTAAAAAATCTAAAATCATGGCAAAGTTGTCGCAACTTGCGACAATTTTTCCACAAAACATTATTTGGATTTTAATAATCTTAACTTTCACTCATTGGTCTACATGAATCTCAATTTGTACGAATTTGACCCCATCGGTCCTTTTTCTAACATGACACAAACATAGTTATTGGATGATATGGCTACTTATGTGTATGCTTATATGGCACAAACCTAATTATTGGATTTTAATAATCCTAACTTTCACCACCACCGTTAGCCACCACTTCCACCACCATGAGCCGCTACCACCACCCCACCATCAACGACCACAACCACCAGCCGCCATGGTGGTGGTTGTTGATGGTGGTGTATGGTGGTGAAAGTTAGGATTATTAAAATCCAATAACTAGTTTTGTGCCATATAAGCATAAACATAAGCAGCCACAACAGCAAATAACTAAGTTTGTACCACATAAGTTGCCACGTCAGCGAAAAAGTAACTGGGTGGAGTCTAATTTCTTACAAGTTAGGATTGACAGACGGAATTTTTTAAGTTGGGATTAATGTCGTCCAATAGGTGAAAGTTAAAATTAATAAAATACAATAACCATTTTTTTTGTTTAATAACTGATTATATTTGCTAGTAAAAAATAAAACAAAATTAAAACTAATAAATCGAAAAGTGAGGCAAGGTTACCACAACATGTGACAATTTTACCACAAAACTTTATTTCTTATATTTTTAAAAACCTTGTGTATTAAACGGGTTTATCTATTGTTAAAAAAATCTTTCTAAATCAAAATGGATTTTTTTATTATTTTCTAAATTACGTTAATACTATTTTAAATTTTTGGTTTGATAATATCAAAGTTATATTTTAAAAAAACTCCGTGTATTTTACGGGTTAAATAAATCTAATGTTATATAACAAATAATAAAAAAAGTTATATCTTTAAAAACCATTTGTATTACACGGATTTATCTATTGTTAAAAAAAATCTTTCTAAATCAAAATGGATTTTTTTATTTTTTAAATTAGGTTAATACTATTTTAAATTTTTGGTTTGATCATATAAAAGTTCTATTTAAAAATAAAAATCCAAATTTTTTTTGTTCAAAATCATTTATCCAAGTATAATTTATCCTTTGAAAATCATTATTTCTTTTTCACAAACCGTAATTTCTCAATCTCTGCACAAGCTTTAGCGTGCTTATCAACTTTCTTCGATTCTGCCTTTCTTGCTGCTTGTCCAGCTACAAACCCGTTTTCCCTTAAACCAACCAGAGGGGAAACCCCCGTGAGGTCAACACAAGCATGTTTCCCCCTAGCCCAACCAAAGACGAGCAGATCCGCTGGTCGCAGAGTAGATCTCCCTTCCATAGGGTCCGTAAGGAAATTCACAGGAGCCTCTTTCTTAGCCGAAATCCCAGCTCTTCTCAGGATGTCCCACAAAACATCTCGCACCCAGTCATGCCGATATTTGAACCCAGGGAGCTCTTTACAATGCACTGCGTGCTCTCCGTATTTATCCATACAAGCTTTACGACATATCGAGCACTTTTCATCTTCTGGGTACATAGGGATCATCAGCCGGTATTTAAGGATTGCTCTGTATTCTACTGCTGACATACATTGTCCCAGCCCCTCAATTGGGATAACGGTCAAAAAATCTTGGGCATGGGGACCCTTCAGGCACTCCCACACCGCCTTCTGGCGGGATGACAATTCAAAATTTTCTCCCAGTCTTTGAGCGATTTTGCTAAACAGAGCATTCGCCAAAGTTGTTTGTGGTTTCGAGGGGGCGGTGTCCTTTTTAGAGAAACCGCCGATATCAAAGTCTGGGAGAGAGACATTTAAACGTTCAAGCGCCTGCAGATAGTCCCCGTCGAGCCCGACAACCCCACTGTTTCGAAGGATATGATCCTGTAGTTCCCAAGACTGAGCTCTGGACGCCACAAAAGCATAAACCCCAACATCTCGAGCTGAGAGGAGGCCCAAACCACCTAGACGCATTGGCAGAGATACCAAACGCCATTGGAGATCCCCAAAGAATGGGCCACCACCCACGACTATGTCTTCTATAGCCTCCCGGAGGCCATCATCGAACCGGGATGCTGCATCCTCCATCAAATAAGGTTGACAAGTTCGCAGCCCGAAAAGTAACTTAGCAACCCCCATGCAAGACCTTAGCAGAAGGAGTTCACATTGAGGGTCCCTAAGGCAGGGCAAGAGTTTCATAAGTTCAACCACCCCCGCCGCCCGCCGTCCTGCCAACTCGCCAACAAAGCTAGGGTCACGGCTAACAGCTCCACCAAGTAGCTTAACCCCCCTCTCTGGTCTGCCAATTTCTTTCGGGAAAAGCCCGTCCTGAACTTTCTGCCCATCACATGTCGGCCAAAAAACCTCTGTTTTCTTAATGTTGAGGTAAAGTCCTAGAGATGGCCCTTCCTCGTTAAAAATGTCTAAGGCCCTGGCAACCTCAGTCGCATTGCCGATAATCGTCCCATCATCCAAGTACCAAGCATGAAACGGGAGGTTACATCGGTCCTGCACCCGGAGAATGAGTAGGTGTAAGGCAAGGGAAAAGAGAAGGGGCCCCAAGGGATCCCCTTGTTGCACTCCGGTAGTAGCTCCAATACACTCATTACCAACATACAATCGAGCAGGCTGGGCGTAAAGGAATTGAACCCATCGATAGATTGACGGGCAATGTTGATGAACCTCTTTCAGGAAGGTTGTGCGGTCAACCGTGTTGAACGCATTGGAGAAGTCCACAGTAAGCAAGGCTAAGGAACCATCTGCATGAAAGGAGTTGAGAAACCTGTTCGCACTGTGAAGCACCGCCTCTGCACCGTTTGACGTCCCCACCCCAAACTGAAAGTCTCCCAAGTACTGGGCCATGTTTTTCCCGACCTTCTTCATTGCCACCTTGGAAACCAACCTTCGCCATATACCCCCCACAGCAATAGGTCGAATTCCTTTATCGGGTTTCAATAAAGGGGTAAGGGGGCTGAGGCAACAAACTCTGCTAGCACCTTAGGGCAGGATCCTCCAAGCCATAAGTTGACAACTTCAGTAATGGTCGTTAGCAAACCCAAGGAAGTCATTGAGCCCTCGCCCCCGATAGCATCTAACAAGTGTTGGGCCCGCATCCCGTCCCTACCACAAGATGTCCCTTTTGCCTTTGACACATTTGGCTCCCTAGCTCCAGAAGCTATCCAATTCCTGACCAGGGTCCAACGCATCATCCACAACAATTGCTCAGCATCGGGGGGACGAGGTTTTGTCTTTGGCAGATTAGGGTTTGCAATTCAGAAAGGGTTGGCGGCGCAGCTTGTTGCCCGTCTACCTTTTGTTTTGATGTAACTTGGCAAGTATGAATGAAATGAATAATTTAATATTAAAAAAAAAAAAAAAAAATTCTCAATTAAAGTTTTGATTATCATCTGAATGATGAATGATGATGATAATAAACATTCATCATGTGATAACCGATTTTTTTTTGTTCATTAACGAATTCTAAATAAATAAATATATAATTATACAACTCTTTTCACTTAAAGGAATTAAAATCAAATTTATGCCAATAATTTAGAGTTGATAAGATTTATATGATTTTAATTAAATAATAATTATCTACAATTAAGGATGGTCTAGAATAATGACAAGTGTCCCTTAATTGGTTTCTTTTATTATATAGTATAGATTAAATTTTGTTATATGTTACTTCAATAAAATAAACAAATTAAAACTAAAAAAAATCCAAAGTTTTTGCAACTATCCACGGTTTTCCCACAAAACTTGACTTTTTCCATTAAATTATGTTATTTGTTAGTACAATTAAACAAATAATTTAAAATCTAAAAAAATAAAAAAATTTCCCAAACTTAAAACGCTATTTTTATGTATTAAATTTTCTTTTTTATTAGTATAATGATATAACCATTTTAAAAACAAAAAAAAAAAAAAAAAATCAAAAGTTGTAGAAAACTTGCAACAAGTTTCCCACAAAACGTTATTTTTTAGCTATTAAATTTTGTAAGTACAGCAAAACAAACAATTTAAAAACTAAAAAAAAATCAAAAGTCATGGCAAAGTTGTCGCAAATTGCGACAATTTCCCCACAAAACGTTTTTTATTTATTAAAATTTTCTTATTTTGTTAGTATAATGAAATAACATCTCATAAATCCAAAAGTTTCCATTAACCTTTATTTTTTTATTTATTAAGATTTTGCATGTAACTTTACATGTATATCTATGTATATATACGCATGTGTATGTATATATATGTATGTGTGTATGCATGTTTTTATCTACGTATGTATATATCTAGAGTAAATTACAAGTTTTGTCCTTTATGTTTGTACCAAATTGCAGGCCGTGTCCTTTGCCTTTAAATTTGACGAGTTTTGTCCTTAACGTTTCAAAATCTTGCACGTTATGTCCTTTAGCCGTAACTCTGTCAGATTTTTTTTGTTAAATATGGTCATTTATCTTGCACATGAGGGTATTCTTGCCATTCTACTTCATCAGGTACTATTGTGTAAAATAAGTTATAGTAAGGGATTGTTGTGTAAAATACAAAAAGATTTACATTTATAAAAAATCTGCAAACATCTCTCTCTCTCTCTCTGAAATTTCCTCTCTCTCTCTCTCTCTCTCTTTCTTCCCTATCTCCTCCCTCTCCAGCCTCAAGATGACGGTAGTGGTGGTGGTTTCATGGTAAAATCGGCGGCAACGATGACGGTGTGGTGGTGGTTTCAAGATGAATCGGCGACGATAGTAATGGTGGTGGTTTCAAGATGAATCGGTGGTGGGTGCAAAGCTTCAAGATGACGGTTATGGCGGGGAACGGCGGAAATGGATCGGTGAACCTCGCACAAACAAACCCACACTACGTGAAAAAGGGGCTACGGCCACACTTTTGGCAAAACCGCCATGCCACACATTTTTAATAATGTGTGGCTGAAGGTTATTCATAACATTTTAAAACATCTTTAGCCACACATTTTTATTATTAATGTGACCATTTATACCAGTTCAGTACCTCTAGCCATACTTTTAGAAAATAATGTGACATTTATTAGCCACAAATCGAAATGTGTGGCCAAATGTGATCTATGGCCACATATTTTTGTTTCATGTGACGAAAAAAACATGTATTTGACACCTTTAGCCACACTTTAAGAAAAAAATTGTGACATATATTAGCTACACTAGCAAAGTGTGGCTAAATGTTATCCACGGTCACATTATATATTTTCCTGTAACCAATAACATGTGTATTCAAAACCTTTAGCCATACTTTAAGAAAAAAACTGTGACATTTATTTGTCACACTAAAAAAGTGTGGCCAAATTTGATCTACGGTTATTGTATTTGTTTCGCGTGACTAAGCACAAAACTATTTCAAACCTTTAGTCACACGCTAAGATAAAACATCCACATTAGATAAGTGTGGCCAAATGTGTTCTATGACCACATTATATGTTTAATAATGTGGCTAAAATCTAATACATATGGCCACATATATTATTTTATGTAACCAAAAGTTAGATAATAGTCACGCTTAAAATTACAAAATTTAATGTGGTTTTACATTAACGTTCGTCACACAATTATCATTTTGTTTATTTTGTGTGACGACATATTATCAAATGTCATTAAAAAAATGCATGACCAAATGTTAAACTTACTACATCTTTAAAAATTTCCCCCAAAATATTTAATTCCAAAACTTAAACTTCCACATAAAATATTTCATCCTAAAACTTTCCACCAAAATATTTCATTCTAAAACTTAAACTCCTCTCAAAATATTTCATCCTAAAACTTAAACTTCCCCCCAAAATATTCTATCTTAAAACTTAAATTTCCCACCAAAATATTTCATCCTAAAACATAAACTTCCCCCCACCCAAATATTTGATTCAAAAATTTCCTCTCAAATAATATTCGTATTTAAAAAATTACATTATTTAATATTAAAAAACCCAAAAAAAATCTTACTAGATATTTAATAATTCAAACTATTATTAAATATTATATATTTTAAATCATATTTGTTTTCTTCTAAATAATATATTAATGTATGCATATTAATAATGGTACCAAATTTCTCGTAGTTAATTGTTTTCGTTACTGGTACTTTCAGTTTGATACGGTACCGGTAGTTTACCGAATTTTAGTTTCAAATAGCGTTGCGTTACGAGTACTGTATAGTACCATACCGAACATTTTTGTTACCGGTACCTGTACCCATATTTGATGATTTCCGGTATCTGCATTTTCGGTACCGGTATGTTCAGTACCAGTACCGGTACCGGTACCGAACTCATCCCTAATCATATACGTGTTAATAGACCATATTCGACTTTACTGGGTCATAATGGCCAATAGTGGTCATAGATATGTTAATGAACCATATTGGGCCTTAATGGATCTGATGTGTGTAAAATGCAACATATAAATTACATCAAATGAGGCATAAAACTAACCCTTTTTAAGTACTAATATTGGAAAAAGAGTGTTTTTGTCTTCCTTTTGTATTTTCAGGATTAAATGAGCTAAAAAACACAAAAGAAGCAAAAAGACAGCTAAATCCAACATAAATACAAGAAAAGGAACATAAGTAGACTGCCCGACCCCTCAACGGCATCTTCCCAAGCAAAATAGAGAAGGCAGAAGACTGAACACGCCCCGTGCTCAGCCAGCACGGGGCCGTGCCCAAGAAGCAGCAGAAAAGACAAACCTATAGAAGCTTCTATTGCCCACCACGGGCCGTGCCCAGCGAACACGGGGGCGTTGCGAAAGTACAGCAGGCGCATTAATTGTAATTGCGAATTACAATTAATGAAGAGAGAGAGTGTCAGACAGGCACGGGGCCGTGCCCAGCGGACACGGGGCCGTGCCCAGCCTTCTGTTCAGCCTATAAATAGGAGTGCTTGGTTTCATTTCAACTGATCCCTTGGCACACCACCTCTCTCACACTTCATCCACCACCCACCACCATCACAACACCATCATCCACCACCATCATCCATTGTCCATCGTAGAGTGTGTGAGTCGTCTCGAGATCCAAGATTGATCGTAAGAGTTCTTGACAATCAAGGCCATGTTTGCCTAAGTCTCTTACATCACTTGGTGAAGACAAAGTGTCTAGTATAATACTTTTTATTTCTAATCTTTTGCACTTTTTATTTGGTTTTGTATTAATGACTTTAATAACTAGTTACTTATGTTGAAGGTGATCTTTGCTTATCGTTTGTCCGTGGTGTCTTGGCATTATTTTACTGTCTATATAAAATAAAGGATTTTCACCATTCATATCTCCACGGTCTATATGGAGGTATGTTGGCTACCTGGTCGGGGGTTAAGGGAACGGTTTGGTAAAGGTCTTGCCATTGTTCAGCGTTTAGAGGTCCTGCAATGGACCTGGGTCAAATTTAGTAGGACCTCCTTCAATGCTTCACGGTATTGGATGGCGGGGGTCCAAACTCTTTGATCCCCTCATAAGTTAACTACTATTAATACTATAACCCGGCTATTTAGGACTGTATCCCTGCTGACTCAGACTACTTAGCCGAGGGTAACGTCACCGCCAAAAGCGGGGCCTACCATAATATTGCATTAATAACTTAATTCATTGTCTTCCAATAATCCACCCTTTTAGGATTGTATCCTTGCTGACTCAAACTACTGGGGTGAGGGTAACGTCACCTTCAAAAGAGGGGCCTACTACAATAACTAAGATAATCTCTTAATTATGTGCAAAAGTGCGGAAATAATCAAAGGTTATACTAGATACGAGTCGGAACCAAGTGATTCATCTTGTCTATCTGTTTTTATTTTATTTTTATTTTCAGCATTTTAGTTAGTTTTTATTTTTCTTAGTTTAAAACATTTTTCTAACTTTTTTTTATTTTGATTAGACGTTGAGGATAAACCGGTACTAAAAGCTCTTGTGTCCTTGGACGACCTCGGTATCTTACCAACGCTATACTACGCTCACGATGGGTGCACTTGCCCATATGTGTGTTTAGTGTTAGTAGAATATCGTGTTTAATAAATTTAAAACTTGGCTAAAATAAGTGTTAAAGGGGCTTAAAATATACACCTAATATATATAACACTTCGCACGCATCAAGTTTTTGGCGCCGCTGCCGGGGACACAAGGATTTTAAGAAAGTTAGGAATCAACGGCCTAATCATTTTTTTATTTTTTCTTTTTAATTTTTAGGATTTTCTTAGTTTTTCAGCTTCTGCAGCGCTCAGCACGGGCCGTGCCCGCTGAACACGCCCCCGTGCTAAATCATTGGAACTGGCAATCCTGTTTTACGTCAGACAGTAAGCTGAACACGGGGCCGTGCTCACTCAACACGCCCCCGTGCCCAAGATTCACTTACTGAAAACAGAACCATTAGATCCCGGCGGTTGGTAATTTCTGACATAAACATGAGTGATAGTAATTATTTTTACTTTCGGCACTCTTATGGTACGTGGTGTCAATTATGTGGTGGCGAACATAAAGAAGTAGAATGCTACTTTCTAAATTATAGGCCCCACTACATGGACCCACCGACTTCTTATAACCTTAAGATGGGCGAAAGTAAAAATAAGCACTATTTCTCCCTCGAATGCGCCCAACCAGATATTCTAGGGGAAATGCTCCTTGACGAGTTATTTCAACTAGAAGAGCTAATTCAGAATTGGTTAAAAGAGCTTAGGAAGGACTTTACTGATCCGCCTCAAGACGATGACCATGAAGAACTGTTGGAACCGCATTCCAACAACCTCGTTGCTCCCGAAAATACCTTCATACCTAGCAAAGACTTGGACGATAGTCGTCCCTGTGCCGATTGTGCCGTGAAGGACTCTCCATCGACTTCGTTCGATGCATACATAGACCTGAGCGATTCGGCATACACCTTCTTTAACGAGAGCCCGGGAAAGGGTTGGACTTGTCCACCTAGAATGAAAATAGGAATTACCCTCACCGACAACCTCTTGCGTTCTCGCCTTAGTTTAGGACAATTAAGGTATCTTAGGCACTTTGGGGTTGTTCCAACCAATCAGGAGCCACCCGATTCTAGTGAGTTCCTTAAAAAACTAGACAACTTCATAAAACAGTCCCTCGACACGGGGACGTGTCCAGCCAACACGCCCCCGTGTCCATCAAAAGATTCCCTTCTGATCAATACGTCGGAATATGGAAAAACTGTGTCAGAACTCCACCTGCACACGGGGCCGTGTTCAATGGACACGGGGCCGTGTTCAGGATGCTGTCATTTTCTATAAATGCAGCCAAGAATTCTGCACATTTGGACCAACTTGGGACAGAGATTTGAAGGAATCTTCTCTCAACTATCATAGGTAAGTCTAAAAGAAGGTTCCAACAACCCATCTTGTCCTTTCCTCTTTTAGCCATTTCCTTCTTCTCCATCTTTCTCCAAGAACTACCATTAAAAGTTTGAATTCTTCCAACTTTGTGGTAAGGATTAATGAGTTTTGTTCAAGGAATCTTGGTAAAAATATGTTGTGCAACATTGTTTTAAGTTATTAATGACTAAAAAGACCCCACAAGTTCAGAAAATAACTTAAAATTCCAAGTTTCCTTGCTCCAAAATTCTGCAGAAAGATGAACACGGGGCCGTGCTCAATGAGCACGGGGCCGTGTCCGGTCACTGTTTCATTAAATAAACTATTTTTCAGTTTATTTTTCGTAGGATGTCGAGTGAAAACAGCGAAACATCTTCTGTGCATTCGTCAAACAGCCGAAGAGGAAGGAGACCCTCCATTGAAGCTACACTTGTGCACTATGTGATAGCATTAAGGGAGGCTCTCGACGAAATGACATCAGTAGAGGAGGTCCTAATCGACCGTATTAACGATCTTACAATGGGACTCGAAAGCAGCTTCCAAGAAATTAACCTCTTGCACCAGAGGTTAAATATTCTTGTAGCACCCCCGATGGAACCAGTCATCCCTCAACAGGATTGGAACCTAGCACTCGGAATTAACAACCCTACCGGGTGGGAAGACTTTCCGGCGGAACCTCCCGTGGAACACCAACAAGAGATCCCGGTGGAAATCGAAACTCCTCAAACTAATGCCAATGAGCCTTCTTTTCTCCTTCCAAGGGAGGTGGAAGAGTGGCTCGCCGACATATGAGGAGAACCGCACCCGGAAGAAGGAGTTCTAAAAGGCCTTGTCTAACCAAGATTAGTTGCTTCTTGGAAATTTTGCTAATTAAAATAAAATAGAGGCTAGAACTCCATGGTTTAATATTTCTTTGTTTTATCTAGTTTAATCTTAATATAGGATTATGTAAGGTCTCTCTATGATTGCAATGAAATGATAGTTTTTAAAGTTTGGATGGTTCATAATAAATAAAACTCACTCATGGTGGTAAGGGATGAAAAGGGGAACGAGAAAAATGACCTCATGCACAAGAACAAGGCAACCCGACAATTCTCTTCATTTCAGAAGTTTCAACACGGGCCGTGTCCAACCAACACGGCCCCGTGTTGAACCCCCTGCAGAAAAACGCCCAGTTCAGGTAACTGGACACGGGCCGTGTTCACCAGACACGCCCCCGTGCCCAGACTTCTGTTTCTTTTCTTTAATTTTTGTTACTGGCACCTGAACACGGGGCCGTGTCCGGTCCCCACAGGGCCGTGTCCAGACTACCAGTAACATAAATCTTTGCTTTTAACACCATTTTACACATCTAATCAACCAAAAAATTTATTTTTGGGACACATTGAGGACAATGTGTAATTTAAGTGTGGGGGGGATGCTAAAACCTTGAATCTTGCAAGTCCTAAATACAAGCCTTACACAAAACTCTATTGGAACCGCTAATCACCCCGAATTTTTTTTTCAAAAATTTCATTTTTTTTACTTGTCTAGGTTTAACTCGGGAAATTCAAGTTCTCAAAAAGGTTATATTTTTACGAATTTACAACCAATAGCGTAGTGATAAAAAGAACCAACATAAGAAAATTATGAAAAGGCATGGCAAACTTAGTTAAAATTTGATTATATATACTTGATCACATAAAAACCCATTCCCACAAAAGTGAGTTTTTGAGCCTTTATTGAGCATACAATTACATATCATTAGACTAAATGCTCATTTTTCGTTTCTTGTGTGAATAGCCGCTTGGTTCTTACGACTCTAGAACTTGCCATGACGATACATTCCCGGTCCTTATCAACTTAATCCCGAGTAAGTAAATGATGGAGGCATTAGGACTAACCCTTTTTATTTCTACACCATTATTTTTCCTTTTCTTTTACCACCTACCCAAAAATCCCCCTAGTTAGCCCCTTTGAGCCTAAACCTTTTCATTTCATCACCCAAACCAAAATCCTTTTACCCACCAAAACCTTTTTTATTTTTAACCCTTTGTTTTAGTAACAAGTTCGGTTTTTCGTATGATCGTTCAAAAAAAAAATAATAAAAAAAAATTGTGTTGATGATGAAGCAAAAGATAAACAAACAAGTTCATCAAAAATAACTTTTTTTGAATAAAAGCTTCATCAAAATAAAAAGTTACAAAAATAGAAAGTCTTACGAAAACCGACACTTGTTACGCTTTTTGCCCTTTTTCTTCTAACCACTAACCACTATCCCAACCACCTACCTTTAACCCAAGCCTAACCCTTAACCCACAAAGTCCTCTTGATATTTACAAAGGTATAAAAGTTAAAAAGGAGAAGGATTGATTGCTTGGCAAGCTTATGGTAGGAATAAGTTCCATGCCGCTCTCGAGTGATTCACTAAAAATACACCTTCGGCAGAGTGTGAGTGATTTCTCCCGTGAGGTATGTGAACTTGTATATATATGGAATTTTAAAAAGGCATGTTATGCCCAAATAAGTAATTTCTCCTATGAAACGTTCTAAATAAATCATTACGAATAGGATTGTAAATAGATAAAAATAAAACCCAAAAAGATCTTGGATTCCCAACACTCTACGACAAGTCAAAACCTTCTCTTCTACCCATTCCATTTGGGAGTGTAAGCCACATATTAAAGAGTTTTGCTTGAGGACAAGCAAAAGTTCAAGTGTGGGGGTATTTGATGTGTGTAAAATGCAACATATAAATTACATCAAATGAGGCATAAAACTAACCCTTTTTAAGTACTAATATTGGAAAAAGAGTGTTTTTGTCTTCCTTTTGTATTTTCAGGATTAAATGAGCTCAAAAACACAAAAGAAGCAAAAAGACAGCTAAATCCAACATAAATACAAGAAAAGGAACATAAGTAGACTGCCCGACCCCTCAACGGCATCTTCCCAAGCAAAATAGAGAAGGCAGAAGACTGAACACGCCCCGTGCTCAGCCAGCACGGGGCCGTGCCCAAGAAGCAGCAGAAAAGACAAACCTATAGAAGCTTCTATTGCCCACCACGGGCCGTGCCCAGCGAACACGGGGGCGTTGCGAAAGTACAGCAGGCGCATTAATTGTAATTGCGAATTACAATTAATGAAGAGAGAGAGTGTCAGACAGGCACGGGGCCGTGCCCAGCGGACACGGGGCCGTGCCCAGCCTTCTGTTCAGCCTATAAATAGGAGTGCTTGGTTTCATTTCAACTGATCCCTTGGCACACCACCTCTCTCACACTTCATCCACCACCCACCACCATCACAACACCATCATCCACCACCATCATCCATTGTCCATCGTAGAGTGTGTGAGTCGTCTCGAGATCCAAGATTGATCGTAAGAGTTCTTGACAATCAAGGCCATGTTTGCCTAAGTCTCTTACATCACTTGGTGAAGACAAAGTGTCTAGTATAATACTTTTTATTTCTAATCTTTTGCACTTTTTATTTGGTTTTGTATTAATGACTTTAATAACTAGTTACTTATGTTGAAGGTGATCTTTGCTTATCGTTTGTCCGTGGTGTCTTGGCATTATTTTACTGTCTATATAAAATAAAGGATTTTCACCATTCATATCTCCACGGTCTATATGGAGGTATGTTGGCTACCTGGTCGGGGGTTAAGGGAACGGTTTGGTAAAGGTCTTGCCATTGTTCAGCGTTTAGAGGTCCTGCAATGGACCTGGGTCAAATTTAGTAGGACCTCCTTCAATGCTTCACGGTATTGGATGGCGGGGGTCCAAACTCTTTGATCCCCTCATAAGTTAACTACTATTAATACTATAACCCGGCTATTTAGGACTGTATCCCTGCTGACTCAGACTACTTAGCCGAGGGTAACGTCACCGCCAAAAGCGGGGCCTACCATAATATTGCATTAATAACTTAATTCATTATCTTCCAATAATCCACCCTTTTAGGATTGTATCCTTGCTGACTCAAACTACTGGGGTGAGGGTAACGTCACCTTCAAAAGAGGGGCCTACTACAATAACTAAGATAATCTCTTAATTATGTGCAAAAGTGCGGAAATAATCAAAGGTTATACTAGATACGAGTCGGAACCAAGTGATTCATCTTGTCTATCTGTTTTTATTTTATTTTTATTTTCAGCATTTTAGTTAGTTTTTATTTTTCTTAGTTTAAAACATTTTTTCTAACTTTTTTTTTATTTTGATTAGACGTTGAGGATAAACCGGTACTAAAAGCTCTTGTGTCATTGGACGACCTCGGTATCTTACCAACGCTATACTACGCTCACGATGGGTGCACTTGCCCATATGTGTGTTTAGTGTTAGTAGAATATCGTGTTTTATAAATTTAAAACTTGGCTAAAATAAGTGTTAAAGGGGCTTAAAATATACACCTAATATATATAACACTTCGCACGCATCAGGATCACGATGGACAATAGTAGATCACACATGTCTTAATGGACCATATTGGGCCTAAATGATAGTGGATCATACAAGTCTTACATGTACCGGTACCACATTAGTGAATTCGGTACCGGTACGTTCGATACCGAGCTCATCCGTAATCATATAGGTGTTCATCGACCATATTAGGTCTTAACAGATCACAATGGCCAATGGCAGATAATGTATGTGTTAATGAACCATATTAGGATATAATGGATCACAATGGCCAATAGCGAATCATATATGTCTTAATGGACTATATTGTGTCTTAACGGATTATAATTGCCAATAGTAGATCATAGATGTCTTAATCGATAATATTAGGCCTAAATGGATCACGATGGTCAATAGTGGATCATACCTCATAATGGACCATATTAGACCTCAATGGATCACAATGGCCAGTAGTAGCTCAATTATGTCTGAAACGACCGTATTGGGCCTAAATGGATTAGAATGGACAATAGTAGATAATACATCGTATTGGCCAAAATGGAGGCCAGAAAACAACTCACACCCAGAAACCCTAACACAAAAAAGATCAAACCCATTAGCACCCCGCTTCTATCCTCCATTTCCGGTGGTCAAGTGTAACACCTTGTAAAATCGTGTGCAATGAAGTATTCACACGTGTCTCTAATCCTAATTATGTCAAATATTGACTAGGAGGGACTATTGTTGCCAAATAATGAAAGTATGAATGTGGATGGACTAAAAGTTGTCATCATGCTTAAACTATTCCTCTGAATGACCTTATATGGTGTTCGTATTCTCTTAATGGGCCACTTGTTGGACGAACAAAACCGTTTGTGCTTTAATTCAAAAGATTGTGAGTTGAAGGGTTAAAAGCGTCAACATGTTAATTTATACCTCTAAGTGACCTTTTAACGAGCCCGGAGCCTAATAATATTCGGGCATACTCCCGGGTGTGCCTAATACTGATTTAGAAGGGTTAAAAGTGCCATAAATGAAAATTATTTTAAGTTTGGAGGTTGAGGGGCTGAATGTGTCAAAGTTACAAAGTTGTTGGTTGAAACCGGGGGCCCTCGCGGGGCGAGACCCCCTTGGTCATTCTCGGTCGCGGGGCGCGACAGGCTTGTCAGGGCAGAAAGTTTCTAACAGCTGCCATGTTCTTCCTTGATCACCATACAAACCACCAATACTCACATAATTCGAAACCATGAGCTCATAGCTGGTTTCAGGCACATCCTAGGACACCTGGAGTGATCTCATAACATCTCAAAACACCTGGCTTGATCCAAAAACCTCAACTCCAACTATAAATAGAGCTCTTGGTGCACCATTTCACCTTGCACCTTCTCATTTTATCATTCTATCTTCCTCTTGGAGATTCCCAACTGAAGGGAGACTCCACTTGAGTTTAAGTTCGAGCTAGGACCTTTTGTAAGTGTCCCTAACTCCTGCTTTTCTTTTTATAGGCTTTTAGAAGCCGAAAGTCAAGCTTTTCGATAAAAGCTTTAACTTTTGGTTTAGACCTTAATGGTCCAGCCATTGTTTGAGGCGAACATGGCTACGTGATCATAATTAGGTAGGTGTTAATCCCTCAAAAGGGTACCTCCTAAGAATCACGTTTGCTTGGTCAATTGACGGGTCAAAGTTATTAATATTAAAAAGTCAAACGGGTCAGTTTTGAAAATAATCATAATCTGATAATGTAAGTGTTATAAAATATGTTTTAACACTTTAATAACTTGGTAATAATTATTAGAACATGTGTAAATATGTTCAGCCCGTCAATTTCAGGTTTAGGGTCGGTTCGCAACCGAAAGTCGCGAAGTTTGACTTCTACTTTGACTTTTGATTCTTACCCGAATTAGATTAGTTTCTTACTGTTTTAAGGTTCCATTATGATCATACTATTATGTAGTATAATCCTCTGAGGTTATAATGCATGGTCATAATAACAATCTGAGTTTTATTACAAGTTTCGTTACGTATACTAAACTTTGACTAAAATGCCCTTTTATATAAAAATGAGGTTTTAAACTTGAATGAACTTACAAATGAGTTTCATACTGATATGTTAACATGTTTAACATATTTTGATGTTACTATTCTGGTCATAAACTGAGTTTGCATATATTATCATAAATTGTGCTTTTAAAGGACCAAAATGCCCTTTTGGCATCTATAATGGTTTTAAGCAAAATTTATTGGTAAAACTCATTACCTACTAATGTAATATCATAATTAGGATTATTTGGATGTCAAGTCAGTTTATATTTTGAGTTTAACTACAAGTTCTTGTATTAAGCCGATAAACGACGATAATGCCCTTATGGCACTTAAAATGGTTTTAATCATGCTTTTTATACAAAACCTTTTTACCCACTAATGTGATATACTAAATAACTTATTTTGACCATATAAACCTGGTCATAACATCAGTTTTCATAAAACTTCACATAAATCGTCATATAACGACTTAAACGCCGTTTCGACGCATAGTATGGTTTTAAATCATATTTACCAACCAAGACTTGTTACCTACTGATTTTATAAATTATTTAAAATATTTTTACAGTAGTACATGTTATAAACTCAGAATCCCAGATAAGCTTTCAAACTATGTGTGAAATGACCAAAATGTCCATACGGTGCATAGTTTGGTCTTAAAACAAAAACCACACATATATTTGATATCTTACTGATATTATATCATAAATTAACTATTTTTCCAGAATTTTTATGATCATAACATCAGTTTACATGCAAGTTCCTTTTATAAGTCACTAAATGACCAAAACGCCCTTATGAGGCTTAATTCGATTTTAAAACCTTAACGGGCATACAAGTTGATATCCTACTGATATTAGTGTGTCTCATTATTTATTCGTCCCAATCACATTTAGTAGAATAGGTTAGTCACATTCAGTTTTTTAGTGTCACATTATACGTGCATTATAATCACATTCAGACGAATAGGTTAGCCGCGTTCAGTTTTCGGTGACACATTAGAGAAGTTCAAGACTACTTGGTACATTAAAATTGCTTATAAATTGATGCTCTTAAACTTTGTGTGAATTTGAATTCGAACGTAAACCATAATTGATTCTTAATGCCAAATTTAACTCAAGATATACTTCCATTGTTTTTATTATTTAACAAACCATTTATATTATAAATTGCAAGAAAAAGGATAATTACAATTAACCTAAAATCAATTTATTCAAAAATAAAAATCTACTTTTCGGTTATCACATATAGAATTTGAAAGTTTAATTTTATGTAACATGATAACTACATTCACATACTTATCAAAATTTGAAACGATCATCACTTTTAAATTTGAAGTTTATCTAATATGCTACAAACGTGAATATGAAACTATAATTAATTTGTTTATTATACATGAATTATCATAGCTACTAAACTATTACGATAGTTTTTTTATATAACATATGTACATGTATTATTATGATATTAGTAAAAAATAATGAAATATAAATACAATGTTATATTTATAAATAGAAATTAAAAAGTCCAAAATTATATAAAGCCCTAAAAATATTTTTTTCCCGCTGATTGTATTTTGGCGCTATACCCTCCCCATCTCTTTCGCTGCTTCTATACTAGTGGACAGAGTGGTGGTTTTAGGCGGTTTCCCTCTTTGTTTTAGAGCGACGATTTGGAGCAACAATTCAAAGTTCGATCCAAACCGGTAAGTTGTCATTTATTCCCTTTGCCAAGATATAAATCTCCATACTTTAATCAATCCTATCTAAGATTCGAGTTCACTAGCTAGGGCTGAGGACTGTGCGACTGCTACTAGTGGTTTTCGGCCATCGTTAGACTCTGAGTTGGTGGTTTTTGGCGGCGCTCCTTTACAACAGGTACGAATTGAGAACCCATCTTATTAAATCAATTGTCATTCCCGTTTGAGGATTATATTGGCTTAATTTTAATGCGACATCTATCTTTATTATTGTTGATTTTGTTGTTGTTATGAATTACGAAACACATAAAGGACTTTATTTTTGCTATCTGTATATGTTATTATTGATGATAATCTAACTGCTACTTGATTAGAATCATCCATCTCTGGAAACATGTTGTGCACTTTATTTTTTTCTCTTCACCGTCTTGTTTTGCCATTTTGATAAGAGTTGTATTCTAATTTGTGTTCATTATCATTCTTTAAATTAAAGTGTAGTGCATTTGCTCAAGTCTTGGTTTTCCTTTGCAGACACAATAGCTATCAAGTGATCACTTGATCTAACTTCTTTTTTAGATCCTTCTTCATCATCTCTCACAAAAGCCAACACACGAAGAAGCTACTAGCTTGTACACATTATATAAAGTCTTGTATATGTTGTCTTTAGTCTTCCAATGTCACATTGCTATCAATTCTTTGTGCTTTGGAGTTTTTTTTATCAGAAACCTTTACTGCTTAATCACGGATACGACTTCCACATCCCCTATGCCATCATTTTTCCAAGATCCTCAGATATACCTTCTTGTATGATTTTAGAGAGCTTGCATTAGCCGATACGCCAGATGTATTGACTCTAGTCTACACACACATCCTTGATCATCAACCCTGTCATGTTGAGAAACTACATATTGAACCTTGGAATTCTGCTGGTACTGCCATCAACAAGAACGGTCTCATCATTGCTATCTTTTTGTCACATGATATTCTTGGTGATAGGGACGATACAATGTTACAAAATTTTCCACGTGATATCCTTGATGATGGCGAAAATGGTAATCGATATAAATTACTAATTTTTTTTATCAGTTATCATTTTATTAATTATTATTTTTAACTTCTTAGATGATGACGCTGGTGACGATGGTGACTATAACGATGGTGATGATGGCTATGATGGTGATGGTGGCAACGACGACGGTGACGACTTTGAGGGTGGTGGTGACGACTTAGAGGGTGGTGGTGAAGGTGATAAGAGACAATTCATACAAAGCAACGGCAGAAAGTATGTTTTAGTTTTAAGATTTTAATATATATTGTTTATTGATGTTATAACTAGTATTGGTAGTAGGGTTGTGCAACAGTTCTGAACCGGACCCAACCGAACCAGGGATCGTTACATGCTAAATATAAGAACCAGATCGTTTAGAAACCGGTTCGGTTCAGAGCCGGGTTAAACGGTTATGGTGTAAATGGCTCTTGTTAGAAAATTAATCTCAAAATTAACAATTAAATATAAAACAATCAAACCATTCCAAACATATAACTGAATGCCTTATGTTTGGTGTGTGTCGTTCTCTCTAAAATCCATGAATTCTATGTAAAGATCAAGTCAAAAGAGGACACAAGGTTTTAAAACGATACGGTATACTATATTTACCTATATTCATGTGGGTAAACTATGATCTGTTTTGTATGTTTTATCATATATACTATACTGATTCTCAAATATCTCTTCAATATTTTAGGTTTGTAGACCCAAAGGTACATAGACGTGTAAAGGAAATACTTGAACAATGTCTTAATGGAGATTGGGTCACGTTTAAAAAGATCCCCCAAAACATAAAGACACGCATGTTTGACCGCTTTCGGGTAATTTATCAGTTATTTATTTGTATGTGTTATGATTATAAGTATTATTTATTGCAATTTTATCTTTATTTTTGTAGACTATGTATAGATGGGATCCAAAAGCACACCAGAGCATACGTCATTCATTTATTTTCGTGCTCAAGGATTGATTAAGAGGCATAATGAGCGATATGAGGAAAAGTTCTAAAAAGAAATCCTTAAACGCGAGGGAACGTATTCCCAATGGAGGATACAATTTTGAGATACAATGCAAATATCCGCCCGATAGAGTGCCTCGTGGGAAATGGGAATGTATGTGTATGGTAAGGGTTTTAATAATTTACATTTTTGTGTCTTAATTGTTTTTATGTATTTTACGTATATATATATATATATATTACCACTATAGTCTTGGAACACTGAAGATTGGGAAAAGAAGTACAAAGCAGGGAGAGAAAACCGCAAGAATGACTTATGTTGTCATACAGGCGGGTCAATGGGGTTTGACGAACACCGCCGCAACTTGGTAAGCTATTCATAATTATTACTTTTAGAAACGTATATGCACACTTAAAACTTATAAATTACATTACTTCTTTTTATGTAGGAAAAAATAAAGGGTAAAAAGGTTGGATTCGCGGAAGTATTACTTCATACCCACGCCACCAAAGAGTGTAAAAAGAGATTACATGATGGGGAGATCAATGCAAATGACTATGATAAGTTAGAGTTTGTTACTGATCGTTCAAAACGTTCATATGTAAGTTATCTTTTATCATTTTTTATAACTATTGTATCAACTTTTATTACAATATCAAGCAATTTGTTTTGATAAACTGTAGGTTTCCTACATGAAAAAACTTGAAAGGGTGTATGGGAACACATATTGCGATGATATGGAAGTGTGGGAGAGTCTGCATCCTGAGTGTCAGGGCCGCCAGTTGTTTGGGGTAGGATCTTCTGATCCACATTTTGTGCTGACTGGAACAACATCTTCCATAGCTAGTATTCCAGATGCCCGACAATCACATGAGGTATTGTTACTATTATTATTGTTTTGCGAATGTTTTCGTGGTAGTCGAACTGGTTTAGGGAACCATTGTTTTTTAGACATCGCAAAGAATGTATATGCATGTATGTGTGTGTTCTAATTTCTAAATAATATATGTAATTGTGTGTAAGAATGAATGTTGTATGTGTGTTTTGAATAAATGTATACTAGATGTAACATTGTTTAAATATATGAAGTGGCGATGGCTGTAAACATAAATTTATGGACCATATAGGTTTTTAAGCTTTAATCGATTTGAGTAACAATGTTAGGTTGGGAGATCAAGTTTTCATTGGTGAGGGTGTTTTTCACATTTAGGCTATTCCATGGAATGTTTTATCTTTTATATTTTTTTATATTCAGGTTGTTCTTTAGATTCCTTAGTACATAATTGTGACAAAATATTGAATATGGGCTATTTGTAGGTCATATGATGGTAGATTATATTAAGCAATCTTCTATTTTTATAAACCCTTCTTGAGTTGTGGTAAATGGTTAACCTGTTGCTTATGTATATTCATCATTTATTATCTATTATATAATGATGTCAAGTTTATGATAAAAATGGGTAGGTGATCACAATGATTTGTTGTTGATATTTAATTGTATATATTATGTATGTGTATATATAAATGCATGTTCTTGTTATATATATGTGTGTGTATATAAATTTATGAATGTATCTTACTATATCGTGTGTGCGTGTGTTATCTGATATATATACTTGTATGTTTGTGTGGGTCATTTCTTGGATTGACCCGTTACTTGTTAATATGTATTAATTATATTCGTTTTGACAAACTTTAGCTCCAAAAAGTTCAAGCAGAACTAGAAAAGGAACGAGAGGCTTGACAATACATAGAAGTCCGTTTTGAACAATTTGAATAAGAGCGGGAATAAGAAAGGGTTGAACGTGAACGAGAGTGGGAACAAGAACGTGTTGAACGTGAACGAGAGCGGACCGAACATGCTCGATGGCAAAAAAACATGGAAGCAAAGTTTAATAAATTCGGAAAAAAAACGAATTATTTTTTTTGTATGTTAAAGATCGTGTTAGTTTTGTTACAAAAACGTGTGTTTTTTTTTTAATTCTAAGATTATAAACATGTTTTTTTTGGAATCTTTTAGGATTTTCTGCAATATATTTAAAAGATTTTGGTTTTTAATTTATTTTTTAAAATAAATAATAATTTGATTTATAAAATAATGAGAATTTTGTCAGAAAGTTTAAAGGAACTTATTTTATTATTTATAACCGTGAGAAATTTGTCATATAGTAAATTTAAAATCCGTGGGAAATTTGTCACAGAGTAAATTTAAAACCGTGGGAATTGTCACAAACTTCAAAAAATGATTGTTAGAAGCGTGGAACATTTATTTCAAAACTGTAGGAATTTTGTCGCCAAATTAAAATATTTAAAATATATTAAAAATATATTTTTTGTGACAAATTTGTCATTAAATAGAAAGAAAAAGTTTATAACAAACTTTGTGGGAATGTTGACGCAAATCTTGCGACGAGTTTAGTTTGTGGGAATTTTGCCAGAAATTTTGTGGGAAAATTGTCGCTCATGCCATTTCCGACGAAGTTTTTTCACACCAAAAAAAATCGTGGGAAATTTGTTGCTACAACTTGTTTCCCACAAATTTGCCACAAAATACGTCGTGAAAAAAGACTTGATTTTCTAGTAGTGGAAAATCTGGCCCACGAATTTAGTTAGGCACGATTTTAAAACCCAATATAAATTTGTTTCCCACGAATTTGTGATGGGAAATAAATGGTGGCAAAATTTGCCACCGCTTAGCTACGGTATCCTATAAGCACGCTTAATTTGCTAGATTGCTACCTTCTTTTTTTTCGGTAGCAAAACTTTGGTGACAATTGCCTAATTTTCTAGTAGTGTGTATAAAGATTAACTAAATTTTAAGGATCCATGGTTTACATGTAAGACCATGGGCAATGCACTTAGAAGAATGATACATTTGGTGAGATGGTGAGGCACAATGTTAGTTTTATATTTTTTTCTTGTTTTAATTTGTTTTGAAATGCATTAATAACCTACACATTATAAGCTATAGTGACTTATACACCACATTTATTTATTATTTCAAATATAGCAATTGGGTACAATAAAAAAAATGTAATTTTATATAAAAACATTAATTTAGTATTCTACTTTAAAAATGTTAATGCAAATGTTTAATGTACATATATTATAACTTTTACGTTTAAAATTTTAAAGGTTTAATATTTTGTAGTTTTCTTTAAATTATACGTACATAAAAAATGGATTAATGATAAAAAAGATTTTGATTATTGAAAATAAATGTGAAAATTGTTGACAATGTGGAAGTGTAAGTATTGATTAGGATTTTGTAGGGTTGGAAAGTAAAAGAGTACTTTTGGTGCATTTGTAAAAATATGATATGTTAGCTAAACTAGGCACGTTTATGAGTGCATTTAATATTTTGCACCGGTGATGGTGTAAGTCGAGAGTGTTCCAACAGTTATCCTGACATGATGGTTTCATACTTCGGGGTTTACGGCTTTGTGTTCCTTCTTTAAGTTCGTTGAGGGACTCCATCATTTTGGAGTATCATGCAGGTGGGTTATTCGTCCACTTTGGCCTTAGATGAGGCAGGATGTTATGTGAATTATCGAGCGTTGTTGGACATGTCATGTGGCACAAAAGCATGGTACTAATGCGAGACTCTATACTCATTTACCCTTTAGACAATACAATGTGAGGATGTTAGTTTGGACTTTGTGTTGTGTCTACCCTAACACAAGGTCTGAAGGACTTGGTGATGGTGGTGGTTGACCGCTTTTCGAAAATGGCCCTTTTTAAACTCGTAAATTGTTTCATTAAATTTAGACGTTTCCATATTTGTTATGATTTCAAGTTTCTAATATTGAATTACAAGAATAGTTGTACAAAATATCTTTCATCTTTAAAACTAATGATTTCTATAGAATTAGGACAAAAAGTTAATTATATTTTAAAACAGTTTTCCTAAATCTGAATTTTATGATTCAATGAAATGAGAATAAAACCAAATAAATTACTTGAATACTTTCAACTACAAAAATTACCGTGTGGTTCAACAACAAATGAAAACAAATATTATATATTATGCATCTGAATATGTAAATATATGACTGAGGAGGCACAGGAAAGTGCCATGTAGCGACCCTTGTTACTCTTTTATTAGTTAGTATGGATAGATATAGATACAGGTGTAGTATGTTTTTTTTTAAGGTGATGTTATCGAGATTCAAACCCTTAACCTTCCGATCTTAACCCCAACGAGTTTGACATTGTATTTCATAAAATATTTTTTTAGAAAAGGAATTAGCCGGGATCAATATTTTCAGAAGGTCAATCTCCATTTCTTAGAATGGGCACTTAAAACGAATAAGAGATTAGGTTCTTCATTTAACAAAGACATGGTTAACCATTCAACCATGTATCAAATTTGTTTTTATTCCTCACCAATTTATTATACGTGACAGTTGCTGAAAACCTATGGGGTCATTCGAGTTTCGGTTACATAGTTGCTACAAAAAGAATTATGTGGACTCACTTGACCGGTTTGGGATGTAGTTGGCTGCACCCTTGGTTGTAACCTATCTGGACCGTGTTGGGACAAGAAACCAGGAAAAAAAAATACGGACTGGAGGCTAGAACATTGGTCCTGGTTTGGTGTTGCGTAGTGTTGTTGGTCGGTCGGTTCACATATATACCGAGTTCGGTCATTCGGTCAAACCAGATGAATAAACTGGGATGTAATTTGGTTAGTCTTGGCTGCACAATTTTGATAGAATGGGCTGCATTTCGGCTTGTATAAATGGACTACAATTTCCATTTTGTGTCCTTGTTTTGGACTGCAGTTATTCTGAACTTGGGCTACAAATTGTATGAATTCAATGTGGGCTAAAAATGGATGATTTTGGGCTACAACTTTTATTTAAGAAACCAACTTTCATATTTATTTATAATTTAATTTTTTTTTTTTTTTTGAAGGGTGACTTTCGATATGTACTGACCATTGGTCACCGGGTTCCCGTCTAGGACGGTTACCCGTCAGCCCAGCTTTCGCAGACGCGATGTTCTATCGGGCCCCGGCTGCCGCTCTGACTGACCTTCGCCCGGAAACCATACTGCCCCCACACGAGAGACTCGCTGGGGTAACAGCTGGGTAAAACCGGGTTGCCCTCAAGACCGCACCATGCCTCGGTAGGATACGGTCTATCATTGGGACGTCCCCCCCCTAAGACCACGAGTGGGAGTCGAACCGGTGACCTCCCAAAGGAGGAACCGGCCCAACATACCCAATGGGAACCACTGGGCCACGGAAGGGGGATATTTATAATTTAATTTAATCTCAATATTCCATCAAAATAATTTAATCTCAATATTCTCTTAAAAAACAATTCAAATATTTGTAAAAAGCTAACTATACATAAAAGTAAACATAATTCCAATATTTGTTCAAAAAACTAATAATCCATAGAAAAGCAAAATAAATCCAATATTTCTTTAAAACGCTAATAATCCATCAAAACAACAATTTGGTTAGAAAAATAACACTTGTCACATTTAGCGTTATGAATTCTTTTGCAATCTCGTTTTCGTCTCACTCCGATGTTTCCGCCATCGGTTGGGATGTGACATGTGACTAAAGAAGATGATGAATCGTCACACTATACAGTACTTTCACGATAGTCAAAAATACATTTTATTCTTTTGGCGCCCAAAAAAAAAAAATCAATCCACTTTGTTGTCTTTGGCGCCAAGAGAACACCATTATATAAGTAAAAAAAGTTATAATTACTGAAACACTCCAATAAAACCATAAAACGCCAAACAAAAATAACGAACAAAAATGGCACAAATTATCTCATGGAGGTTCGATCGATCGGATAGACGATTCGTTCTAAACTTCTCAAATAGAAGAAGGGTGAAAGACCATCGACGCCATATTTCATGTGGATGAGTCAGTCCTAATGATTCTTGCCCTGGGTGTTCCAATTGCCAACCAGTGTGAAAGAACTTGAAGAGTAATAAATTAATTTATGGCATTTTGTTTCGCTTTTATTGTAATGTCAGAGTAATTTTATGAATGAATTGTAATGAATGTAGGAACGCCATGATATTTACTTTGAATCCTTTGTTTATCCAAGCCAAACTCTTTAAAAGAAAACAAAATGCCATAAATTGAGTTTCTAACTAAACGCCAAAAAATTTTCCACGCCACAAATGAGCGCGACGTGTGGGATAAAATTAATAAAAACCAGTAAAAAGACAAAAACACCCTCCCCCTGATTTGTAGCGCGCGCCACGTGTTGCTTTAGGATCCGTTCTCACCGTTTTTACACTTTCCACCGTTTTCTCTAGATTCCATTTCCATATACATATATGTATATATGTGTATGCATATATACATTTATATACATTTATATATATATATATATATATCTTATAACGTGTATAAAAAATTATCATATTATTATTTAAAAGTGAGAAGGCATTATAGAGTGGCACGTGTTTAAAACGATCTCGTTTATTAGTATAGAAAGATAAAATATTAGTTTAAAATGAGCCAAGAGTAATTTGGTATTTTCATGAAATATTAACATAAAAATTAAATGAAATTAGTGAACTGGATTAAAATTAATATGAAAACCAAATTATTGGATTAAAAAAAGTCAAAAAATTCTTTGGAACTGAAATAAATATTTTGAATGAACCAGATAGACTAAAATAGTATTTAAGTCAAGATCTAAAAAGTTAAAAATTACAAACAAAATCATTTTCTGTTGAATTCCGTAACAGGGAATATGTGACATTACATTTTTGCAAGAAAATCTTTGATTAGGCAAATCATCCACTATGTTGACATCTTTCCAGAACTTCGAACATAATCTTGGTTTTTTGAACGGTGAACATAATGTTGTAAGACTATCCGTAACATCATGTGTAGTGGTAACACCACATAACCCTCTTTATGGGGGGTTATGTGACAAATGATCAAAAAGTGAAATGTGGGGTTATATAACACGTATGTTAAGTGGGGGATTATATTGATATGGGGTTATATATGTATGTATATATATGTGTGTTTAAGAGAGGCAAATTTGTTCCCCCGTTATAATTTTCGTGAGGGACGCTTGTTGAAGTGGTATGGCCCCCTCGGGGCGGTGTGGGGAGGCGCCATAGGGCGTTATGGATGGGTTAGGCGTCATATGAAGCCCGACTACAGAAGGACAAATGGTTAATGCCCTTCAAGTGACATTTTTCGTCACATCAGCATCATAATACCTCTTTAAAAATTGTGTAACGATTAACGCCTCTTAACGCCATTTGAATTATTACTTTCCGTTTTGTTCTTTCTGTTGGGCATTATATTAGATATGCCCCCCTTCTTCATTCCCCTATAATACCCAAAAATATGGTGTTGATGCGTTATCAAACTTCTTCACGCCCTATAATACCCTACTATGCAGTATAGATTGATGCTCCAACGCTATGAGAGAATAAAAGAATTGTTATAATCGTCTAATCTTGCTAAAAGCTAACTCTGAAGTACTGATGCTCCAACGCTATGAGAGAATAAAAGAACTATTATAATCGTCAAGTCATGCTAAAAGCCAACTCTGAAGTACTGATGCTCCAACGCTATGAGAGAATAAAAGAACTGTTATAATCGTCTAATCATGCTAAAAGCCAACTCTGAAGTACCGATTTAAATATAATTAAAAAAAAGATTTAAAATAAATTAATAAATAATAACTATCTAAATAATAATTTAAAATTTAACTCTTTACGGTAAAAGTGTAAAATCTTTCATTGTTATCTCTGTATTTTTTTGAACGCTAAAACATCTCGTGTGTAAACCAATTCTGCTCGGGACTATGTCAAAGGTCGACTCCTCGACCGTCATGAGACCGTGCCCTCCTACGCGCGGGAACCGGATGAAATCCGCAAACCCTCGCTCCCGTCAGGTTCGAACATGGTATTAAAATCCTGATTCGTCCCTTTACCCAAAGGTCCCTAAAAATGGCCAAAACGGAAATCAAATCTGCGTCTCCATTACAGAAGACATACCTTTTGACTACTGAACCAACATCTCAAGACTTATCTCTGTATTAATTAGCAAAATGAACTGCTCTGGCAAAGTTAATTAATATTTAATTTGTAACTCCATGGTTGGGTATCCATTTAATTTAATTGCTTAGACTAACTAGTAGATGCCATGTGATATTCACTTTATATAAAAGTTTTAATTGTATGTAATATATCTTATTTTATTTCTGTGGGTGGTAAAGACATATGACTCTTAAAAGAAGTGTTCTTGGGTTCAAACCTGGGTAATGGAGCAATTTATTGGTGTAAAGTATATGAATAACATTTGTCGCTCAGGGAAATTTGTTTACTTTTATTTCCTTAGAGCATTAGTAAAAGTAAAAATAACCCGTATGGTTTACTTTGAATAAACCTTATACACTATAAATTAGTTTAATAAACCGTATAGGTTGCAAATTAGTTTAACGACCACTACCACCACCACCACTATATTATTATTATTATTATTATTATTATTATTATTATTATTATTATTATTATTATTATTATTATTATTATTATTATTATTATTATTATAGTTTAAACCCGCATGAATAATAATTTATTTGATTGGTTTTAATATTATCTACATTTCGATGTAAGTTTTGTTTTAAACGGAGTTGCGCGTGATAATATACAAGTCATCTAAACATAAAACAAGTCATTATAGTTTTTTTTTGTTTATTAATTTCCTTTTATATGTGGGGTTAGTTACCTTTTCGACTTATCTATTATCGCTATATTAATTAGCAAAATGGACTCCCCTCACCAAGTTACTGTTTTGATCAAAAATCTGATTAAGGATAATATAACCAAATCTGAAATGTGAGGTAGAGTGCTTAGATGATTAACAATGATGGAAATGAATGTAAGACTGTAAATGCTACGAACACAGAGATTTATACGAGAAAAAAACCCTTGATCTCTAGATGATCTTCGACATAAAAACCTCATTCGAATCCTACTTGGGGAGATTTGAAAATCACCGTCAACATCCCGATGTAGGTCCGAGATACTCCTTTGTTCCATAGCCCTGGGGCTATTTACAACTATCCAATTAAGAATTCTCAGATGTACTAGTACTAGCAGAGCATCAAAGATGTAGTCATCGATTCTAAAGATGCAGTCATCGATTCTACCGAGAGGCCACAATTACCGCGAGCAAACATATAATGACGACGAGCGCATTTTTGTTATGCTACTAATACTACCGTTTACTATTAAACAATAATGTGTAGTACAACTTCGGAAATTGATCAAGCTTGATACAATTGTAAGTGTGTATTAGCAGAGCTCGTATGGCAGTAGCGTGTGAGATGTGATGGTGATAAGTTGTTATCCGTGGTTAAACTTGATCGACCCCTTAATAAAAGAAAGATAACATAAATACCAAAATATGCTATAAACGTGCTAAGCCCACGCCCTCGTCCCATGACAGTTGTAGAATGAGCACGTGCAGCTTCTCAACCATCTCCAACGAGATTATAGCTTAGAATCAGCCCACTATCAGTTTACCGGCATATAAACACAATAAAATATCGAGCACAATTATTAGACACATCAAGGATACTTTATCCAGAATATTCATCAGGATATCGGATCCATAACAAATAAAAACCAGGCGCTAACAGTTACTATGTAATTTGTAGGCCAATTGTTGGATGCCATATAATTGCTTCGACTCATTGATGGATGCCACACGACATTCAGTATCCAATACACTAGAATTCATTGGTAAGGGTGCCATTAACAAGAGCCGAGCAGCACACCAATGCTAAAGAACCACTATCTTTTTGGAGGGGGAGGGGGTTCATTTGTTTTAGTATAGAATCAATGAAGTTTCAATTAATTGTGTCAAAAGCTTTCTCTATATCCACCTTGAAAACCAAAACTCTTGATTTGCTTTTCTTTAACTAGGAAAGAACCTCATTATTATTAGAGGCTCGGCGATGATGTTTTGATCCAATAGAAAGGTCGATTGCTCCCTAAAGATGACCGAGGGAACGACTTATTTCATACGGTGCACTATTACTTTTTAGCTAGCACCAATTAAAATTCCTTGATACAAGCCTTCTTTATTTTACCATCCATGTGAAAACTTTGTAATACTATCCAAAAACCCGGTTCCCGTACATCCCAACAACCGTTGATGAAGTGGAAATTCAAACCATCAGGGCACAGGTGATTTGTTGTAACCATATTCCCAAACCGCTAACTTTATCTTTTGGCAGGGCCGATTTAAGCCCAATCCAAATAAGCCATTGCTTTGGGCCACCAAAATTTTGGGGCACAAATTTTATAGGACGTCATTTAACAAAAATATATATAGGTTAAATGTGTATTTTATAATTCCTTTGATCAATGGAGGAGATAACATAATTCTAGTCTAGTGGTTAAATTGTTTGGTTTTACAACTTAGGCTTGGGTTCAAATCCAAACAGCCACAGCTTTCTTCCATATTTTTTGAATTCTTAGTCATTACTCTTTGGCGTTTAAGTCCGGCCTAACTTCTTAAAAACCATTTTCTCTATATTTTCATTAGCGTTTAAGTCGGTTCTAACTTTCTAAAAACCATTTTCTCTAAATTTTGGGTTCAAATCCCAGCCACTGAAGTCTGTAACTAAGAAGCATTCATTTCTTTTTTGTCATATTCTTGTATATTTAGCTAGTGTATTATTTTTACAAATATTAAAATGTAAATTAAAAGTAACAGAGAATGTTTATGTAGAGTCTGTTAAATATATAATCCTCATAAGTTAAAACATATTTAGGTTAATTGATTTTAATAAAGTAAATTAAAAGTCTCTAAATTCCTCTAAGCTTATAAATTCACTAGATATTATATAAGATTCATATATAAGTTTATTCTTAGTAATTTCGATGTCAAATAAAAACCGAAAGTTTGAATCAATAAAGAAAATAAAAACAAAAGTGGCCTTGAAATTTTTTATTGCTTTGGGCCTTCAAAATGATTGAGCCGACCCTGTCTCTTGGGTTGAGTCAAAGATTGCTCGTGTGTTTGTGATAATTTCCTTACACTGTTACAACTAATACCTGGCCAGCTGGCCTTCTCGTTACCGACTTCTTAGGGTGGAGGGTATAGTCAATCACCCTAGGGTGTTTGAGTGAAATCCTATCCAATAATATTATGACTTGTCAACTCCCCATTTTACACTCAATCACTAGGTATGGTCAAACACCCCTCAATTTAAAAAAAAAAAAACTTGATTGGTCTCTCATCTCTCCTCTCAATCACACCGGTGAACAATCACAGATTTTTGTTCACTCTCTCCAAACACCCAACTCAATCAAGTGGGGTGGTCACCGATTGGTGACTCCCACTCAAACACCCAACTCCTCGAACTATACCCTCCACCCTTAAACTTGTCCTTGAAATAGTGAAAAACTTCCAACATTATCGTATCTTGATTCATGCACCAAGTTTATTCTGTTTCTATGCAAGATCATTTATATCACGGAATTTAATGTCATCTCCAGGTGTGTTTTTCTTGGCTTCTTAGTGTTGAAACAAGCAACACTTCGTTTAAGTACTTCTTGGTGGAATCAACTAGGGTCCTAATAATCCCACATGGTAAATCTTATTCTCACATGGTGTATACGGGCCGTATAAGGTTATACGGCCGTATAGAATAAAATGAACTGACAAAGCAGTCTTTGTCAGTTTATTTTAAATGTATACGGGCCGTATAACCTTATACTGCCCGTATACACCATGTGAGATAAGCTTTTAGGGTGGCCGTATATAATGCTCGTATAATGTTATACGGCCCGTATACATTTGGTCGTACAACATTATATTGCTCGTATAATGTTATACGGCTCGTATACATTGGTCGTATAACATTATATTGCTCGTATACAAATTGTATACGACTCGTATAATGTTATACTAGCCGTATACATGTAAAACAAAAAAAAAACATTCCATTGAATTTATTTTTGTGCAACAACATTCTATACGGCCGTATAATGTTATACGGCCCGTATACACATAGGGATGTGAAAATAAGAAAATAGGGGGTGTGGAAATAAGGGGACCCTTTATATATCCAAAATTTTCAAGTGTAAAAATTCCCACACAAAAAGAGATGTCCCTCTTCTTTTAGCATTTAAGAATCAATCCAGAAAACAACTCATGTTGGTATCTTTTCATCATAAATGTGGTGTACTATATCTTTTTCGATCTCATGGTCCAATGGTCACCAATTTGCAGGTAACACCAATTATGATAAACCAACCTATTTGAGATGTCGTAAACCATATACAAACAAGACAAATACAAACACACATATCTTTTTCCTAAAATAAAATAAGTGGTCCTTCATCATTGAACACGACAGCTCTATACCTCTGTTGATACTTTTTTCCCTTCAAATGAAATATATTCACTTGGAGACTTAATGATATTGGGTTTTTCCCATTGCTATATATTGTATGCCGGTAAATACAACTCGAATAGTTATCACGGGAAAGCACAACCAAACTCTATCCGGGGGAGTAGATAGATTAGTTAGGTTACGGGTGTAAACGAGTTGAGTCGAGCCTATGGTCCCCTAAACACGAGCTCGGCTCGTTTAACTTACAAGGGCTCAAGCTTGAACTCGACATGTTTCAAGTTCTATTTTTAAAGCTTGAGCTTGGCTCCTTTATTACTTATTAAACTTTTATATACATTTTGTGTGTATATATATGTTTATATTTATAACTAAAAATATAGCATAATATATATATTTTCTCATAAATTTATAAAAATCAGTTACTTAAATATATATCAATAGAATAATCAAAATGTACATAAATAATAGGATTGTTAGACTTGCGGGCCACCCGAGCTCAATAAATGAGGCTCAGGTTCAGGTTCGATTGCTAAATGACCTTATTTTTAGGCCTGAGATCGAGCTCGAATGTGTTTAATCTTGGTTCAATTCGATCTAACGAGGCGAATTCGAGTAGTTCATAAGTGGCTTGACTTGTTTATAACTCTTCTAGTTAGGATTAGTCCTTACCATAATTAGGAGGTATGATTTGATTAAGTTTCTTTCTTTTTTACTTCATTGTACTAAGGCTATGTGTAGTCCATTAACGCCCACATATCAAATTAGCATTGGGCTGTTAAACACAATTACGGGTTGTTATTTGGGCATCAGTGGCTCTCATCGTCACTGAAATGACGGATGTTAATGAGGATGAAAGTGGGATTATTCCCTTCACCAATCACATATTTTTCTTTTCTTTTCTTTTTCTTTAATTTTAGAGCGTAGCTACGTGTAGTTGTTTAGTGGTTTAGTTATTGTAATTGTTTATAATTTATAATCCAGGGTGGAGATACAATAGGAAGTTTATTTGTCTAAGAAGGCTAGGAAGTGATCTTGACCATCCATTTAGTTAATCAAGGGCTAAGATTAAATGATGGAAATTGAAGGGAAGAAAAGAGGCGCGTGAGTTTGTTTAGGGCATTCTAGTCAAACCAAGACAATAGTTTCTCTCTCCTCCAATCCCCCCCATTTTTTAAACGTTAATAACTCTTTCATACGACATTATTTTTTTTTATAAAAATTGCACCAAAAAAACGAGCGTTTTTTTATCTTTAAAACGAGTATACTATTGCTATATTTTCGATTTTTTTTAAAACCCAGTTGCGTAAAACGCAATGGAAAAAACCAAGTTGCGTAAAACGCAATGGAAAAAAAACCCTAAAAAATGACATTTTTCTAAAACGCAATGCACAAAAAACACAAAGAAATGTTTTATTTGTAAAACGAAATGGCCAGAAAACACAAAGAAATGTGTTATTTCTAAAACGCAATTGCCTAAAAACTCAAAAGAAAGTATAGTTTCTAAAACGCAATGTACTGAAAACACATAAAAATGTGTTTTAGCTAAAACGCAATGCACAAAAAACACAAAGAAATGTCTTATTTGTAAAACGAAATGGCCAGAAAACACAAAGAAATGTGTTATTTCTAAAACGCAATAGCCTAAAAACTCAAAAGAAAGTATAGTTTCTAAAACGCAATGGACTGAAAACACATAAAAATGTGTTTTTACCTAAAACGCAATGCACAAAAAACACAAACACATGTCTTATTTCTAAAACGCAATGGCCAGAAAACACTTAAAATGTCTGTTTTCTAAAACTCAATGGACTGAAAACACATAAAAATGTGTTTTACCTAAAACGCAATGCACAAAAAAACACAAAGAAACGTCTTATTTATAAAACGCAATGGCCAGAAAACACTTAAAAATGTCTCATTTCTAAAACGCAATGGCCTAAAAAAACAAAAAAAAAAGTGTTCTCTGTAAAACGCAATTAACTGAAAACACCTAAAAATGTGTTTTACCTAAAACGCAATGACTAAAAACACTTCAAAAATGTGTTTTTCTAAAACGCAATGACCAGAAAACTCATAAAAATGTCTTAGTTTTAAAACGCACTGGCATAAAAACACCAAAGAAAGTGTTCTCTTTAAAACGCATTGAACCAGGACAATAGTTGTCTGTGAATTGTCTGAACCAGGAATGCAGTTCTAAAACGCAATGGCATAAAACTGTCTACGAATGCAGTTTTCCAGAGACAAATTTATAGAAAATTAATTTTTCTCATGCATTTTTATTGAAGCCAGGGGCTTTGCCCCTTGGACCCCGCCAGAGGCCGCCGCCCCTGGGACCCTGCTACCAGGGCTGCCGGCCCCGGACCCCCGCCAAGATCGTAAAACGCAATGATTAAATCAAAAACCCAGATCGTGAAAATAAAATTAAAGAATTTCTTACATGGATCGAAGCCGATTTCTTCATCGATTGACGAAATTTGAATGATAGAAACACTTATCAGCAATTGAATCGACGGATCGAGTGATTATCTTCAAAATCACGGGAAAAAAACGAGATTTTTAATGAAATTAAACTGGGTTTTCTTCAAAAAAAAAGCTGAAGAACACGTTGATCGGGTGTTTGAATCATTGATTGATGACGAAAATCGCACTATAATGTAGTGATTATTGAGATAGTAGGTGAAGAAAAGGTTGGAGATGGTGGGTTTTGAAAATGGTGGGTTTTGAAGTAACTGGGGAGAAGAAGGAAGAAGAAATGATGTGATTAACTAAAATACCATTTCTCTTTATTTTAAAATTTGCCACATGTCATAATCCTATTGCTTCCTAGCCAAAATAAACTTGCTATTTGATCTTTTCCCTTGTAATCCATAAGAGTAATTAATGTATTACATATATTTATATTTATGAAACTAATAATAAAAGGTGGCGTGAAATGTAATGCGAATATATAACAGCAGCTATATCTTTTTCGATGAGTTTCCTGATCTCATAATTTGTACACATCATTATGGCATTACTAAAGTAGATCTACCATTACTTGTAATGATATATAAATGAAAGACGTACGGTGAGAATGTCTTAATCGTCAGGGAGGGCGACAAGCTAGCCTGCTGGAACCGGCAAAATGTCCATTGACATCGTCACAACTCTCTCCTGCAAATTTCGTCTTTATCAAAACACTCATGAGAAGATTTTTGCTATAAGACCTTGCGTACTGGGGCACGACCAGCCTACATAGCGCCGAGATGGCGCCGGCCACACCGGGACGAAGGGCGCTATGCCCAAAAAAAAATTGAGAGCGCGAAAATTATCGCGGCGCTATCGATTGTTGTTTTGGATTTTGACCGTTGTCAAACGGTCATATTTATTAAAAAAAAAAAAAAAATTCATTTTTTTTAATTTTCACACTATAAATACATTCCAACTCTTCCATTTTTTTTACAAATCAATACATTCCAACTCTCATTCTCTCTATATTTTTTAAAAAGTGTTGAAGCTACTCTCACCTTATTCAAAAAAATGGGTTCCCCGTCGGAAGACTCGTTCACCAATATTTACCGAAGATTTTTTTCGCCCGAAGAAGACGCGGAGGAGGAAGAAGCGGTTACGAGTGTGTCTACTTTTATGATGCAAGCACTTGAGCACGTTCGGCCTACTCCCCCTCCACGACCCATCTTGCGGCGCACCTATATCTTGCGAGATCGTGAAGCCGCGAACGAGCGTTTGATGAGAGACTATTTTGATGCGACACCGGTTCACGGACCCAATGTTTTTAGACGGCGTTTTCGTATGAGCCAAAGGTTATTTTTGCGCATTTCTAATGATTTGGAAAATACGTATGATTACTTTAAGCAAAGAATGGACGCGCGAGGGTATTTAGGCTTCACCTCAATTCAAAAGGTCACATCCGCGTTACGCGTATTAGCATACGGAAACACGTACGACATCAACGACGAGTACTTGAAGATGGCGGAGAAAACAACCCGAGATTGCTTGGAACATTTTTGCTATGGTATTTTTTATTGACTTTTATTTATTTACTTACTTTTATATATTGATTTTTTAGTAGCTTACTAGTAAAACTTTTATATATTAAATTATATTTTAGGTATATGCCAGTTATATGGAAAACGTTATTTGAGAAATCCCACTTGGAACGACCTTCAACAAATATATGAGGTGCATCTAGAAAAGCATGGAATACCCGGCATGATTGGTAGCTTGGATTGTCGTCAATGGCGTTGGTATAATTGTCCAACCGCATGGCGAGGTCAACATACACGGGGTGATCAAAAAGGGCCAACTTTGGTATTACAAGCTGTTGCGTCATACGACCTTTGGGTTTGGTCGGCCTTCTTTGGTGTAGCCGGGTGTTTTAACGATATTAATACGTTAGAGGCTTCACCATTAATAGAGGGCTACATTTCTGGAACTATACCAAAGGCCGGTTTTCATGCAAACGGGAACGACTACGAGCATGGCTACTACTTGGCCGATGGTATCTACCCGGAGTATTCGATTATTGTTAAAACGTTTTCTGAAACGTTCGATGAAAAAAGAAAGTATTTTAAAAAATTACAAGAGTCTTCGAGAAAGGATATCGAGAGGTGTTTTGGGGTTCTACAGCAACGATGGCATTTTATCAGAAATCCTTGTCGCATGTGGCATAAGGATAGAATACGAATGGCCATGTATGCTTGCATCATTTTGCATAATATGATCATTGAGGATGATGGAAAAGCGATATGCCAAAACTACATTCCGGAAGATTTAGTCGAAGGAACCCAAGCAACAATGGAAGAGAGACTCGCAAATGCTCAACTATTGCGATCTAGGGACATACATAACACGTTGAAGGAAGATTTGGTTGAGCATGCTTGGGCGATTCGCCCAATTGGATACAACAATGAAGACGAAGAAGATTCCGAGGAAGAAGAGGTTGAGGAATTCGAAGACGGGAACTTTGAAGACGTAGGTTTGGATGCTGGAGAAAACGAAGAGGAAGAAGGAGAGAACGAAGACGAAGAAGATTAATCTTTGAATGTTTTTTTTATTTTTTTAGTCCAACTTTTTTTTTTTTTGGAACCGTTTTTTTTTTTTTTTTTAGGTTACTGTATTTTTTTTATTTTTATTTTAGTGTAATGTTTTTTAATTTAATGAAATGAATTTTAATTTTATAAAGTTAGGAAATAATTATAAAAAATTAGAAATTAATAATTGAGTAATGATTAGACAGGGGCTTTATGACTACGGGCTTAATATGCATAAGGCCCCATAACGCCCCACGCTGACGTGACGCGCCACGTGTCGCATAACGCCCACAAAGGGGCGTTATGACTACACATGGCCTAAAGATGAAAAGGACCCACTACATATGAGTAGAGAGACAGAGAGAAGGTAGCATTAAAGATAAGAGGACAGTGAACTAGACAAAAAAACCATTCTGAATCGAAATGTGTATATGACATTAATAATTTGATCAATGCAAATGTCCCCAGGCTCAGTGTCTGTCAGACATCTATGAGAAATATGAATCATATTTAAGAAAGAAACTATATTATCGTGCAAATGCTCACGGTATTCATGTAACTGGTGCTACAAAACATCTCAAGAAGTCAAGTGAAAATAAAACATTGTCATTCAGGTAAGGTTTAGGATTCTGGGGCAAGGCTCTACAAACTAAAAACATGGTTCAAACGGATTAAAAACAATTTGTCATGGGAACTTTTGTAAAAGAGACAATGACATATAGCTAATGTTTCATGGAGATGAAAGTAAAATATAAAATAAAATACAAAACATGGAGGGTTTCTTTAGGATTTTGTCATAACCTTATTTAGCAACTTTACCTAAATTATGTTTGTGATTTTAGGCTATCCGTTATGGGAACGGAAAGGTGGACGGGGAGGTGTCACATCGGAGCAGGATAGAGAGGAACACTGCGCCCTCCTCCCTTTCTCGAAGCATGGTTAGGTGAGATTGTGGGCTTCCTCCCGAACATCATATATTTTTTTCGACCTTGTGGATTTCAACAGTTATACTGAAAAAAAATTATATATCCATTTTATCCTTATTTAAACAACGAGATCAATTATTTTTTTACAAAACTTCTCTTACTCTTCTCTCCAATACTTAAAAAAAATTATATATCCATTTTATCCTTATTTAAACAACGAGATCAATTATTTTTTTACAAAACTTCTCTTACTCTTCTCTCCAATTTCACATTTTACATTTTACATTATACAACCATTCTAATTTTCTTTCTACTTCATGGCTCTTCTCTTCGTCTCATCTAAGAAAATCAACGAATTTTATATCAATACGGTAATGGAGACGACACAAATATTATTTGGAAGGTATTTAGTTTATTGTTGTTGTTACATAATATTATAATAGTAGTTATATTTTATATAATGTTTGTTTCTAGATTTAATAAGGTTTCTAAAGGTCCGATCTAATGTTACAAAGAGGGTTGAGACGAAAATGTTAAGTTTTCCGGCCAAAAAGTTGAGTTTTCCGGCCGAAGAGAAGTTTTCCGGCGAAAAAAGGAGTTTTCCAACGAATTCAATAGTTAGGGCTTTTACTAAAAAAAGGTTCCTAAAGGCCCGTAATAAGGTTACAAAGAGGTTTGGGACGAAAATGTTGAGTTTTCCGGCCAAAAATGAGTTTTCCGGCGACCGGAGACTAACGTCGTTAGAATTCTGTTAGTCAAGATCAATTGGAGGCCAATATGCTAATAGTTGGGACTACTAGTGGTTATTTTTGAAGTTGGAACTTTTGACGGCCAACGACGAATAGTTAGGATTATTAAAATCCAATATTCCAATTTTTTAAAAGTATGTTTAAATCGAAACAAACTTAAACAAAATAGAATTTTAAATTATTTTGTCTTATTTCGCAAAAAAAAAAAAAAAAAAACCCCAAGGTATATATGTATGTAAAAATATCATAACTAAATACCTTTGGAAACCAAATATGATTTGTTAATACTCAAAAAACTTATATTTAAACAAACATTGAGTTTCACTTTTTCCGAAAAAACCAACGTATACAAAATTTAGATTTAAACTTCGAAAAGCTCAAGAATCTGCTTACAAATAAATAAAACTTATATTTTTTATCGCAACAAAACTTTTGATTTCCAACGATCGTCGCCATCTATATACTTGGCAGGCGGCAAATGGAATGCATATCTACAATAAGACCGTTGCCATCTTTAACAGCAGTTTAAATCCTGCATTTGCTTCACTTTCACATTAAAATCGAACCGGATCTCATGCGTGATTCAGGGAAAAGAATTCAGAGAGATATATTTACACTTAACAATCCGACTGTTGAACCGACCAACCGCTAGATCGCCACCACTGGAAGGTTTCTTCATGGACAAACTATTCACATTCAACCGGGTCGTTCTAATCTAACCTTGAACAAACCACCCTTGTCCATAACGGTATCGCCGTTAACAATTCGTAGTTATTGTTGTCTTTGTTTCGTTTTCTAATTCCAGCAATCCTTTACAGGTTCGCGTATCTTTCGAGATGATTTTCCATGAAAGAAAAGGGTTAGTATATATAGGTGAGTAAACGACGTAAAACCTCTTCGAAACGGTGTGACTCTTTGATTGTAAACCGTTTATTATTGAGTTGGTACGTTCGTTCATGCGAAGCATGATACATAACGACACCTTTATTAATTTTCTTGCAACGTATCATCAATTTAATCAATTTAATGAACGGATGTGTTGGTTCATTTGAAGATGATTTCCTTTTCTTTAATAATTTACTTAAAAGAGTAAACTGCTAAAATCGTCCCTGAGGTTTGACTCAAAATGCTAGATCAGTCCAAAATCAACTTTTGTTGCTAAAACGGTCACTGAGCGCAAGTTCTGTTGCTAGATCAGTCCAATTAGTTAACTGAAGTTAGTTTTTAACTTTTATTTATTACACAAACAGTCCCTGTAGTTATAATTTACTAGTTTTAACTATGAGTTAATAGCCAAAATGATCCCTGAGGTTTGCACCACCACCACCACCACCGCCCCGCACCGCCACCACCACCACCACCACACCGCCACCACCACCACCACCGCCACCACAGCACCGCCGCCACCACCACCACCACACCGCCACCACCACCACCACCACACCGCCACCACACCGCCACCACCACCACCACCACAGCACCGCCGCCGCCACCACCACCACCACCACCACAGCACCGCCGCCACCACCACAGCACCGCCGCCACCACCGCCACCACCACCACCACCGCCACAGTGGGTTGCAGGTTTGACCGGAAAACTCGAAATATTCTCTATCTGTAAAAAAAAAAAATAGTAAGGCCGCCCGGGGTGGTGCGTTATTTTATCACGAAAACAAAAGATAACGCGTGATATCCACCCCCACAACAAAGTTCCACGCGTGATATAATCTGTTTCGAGTTTTCCGGTCAAACCTGCAACCCATTGTTTCGAGTTTTCCGGTCAAACCTGCAACCCACTGTGGCGATGGTGATGGTGACCAGACGATGGTGGTGGTGGTGGCGGTGCTGTGGCGATGGTGGTGGTGGTGGCGGTGCGGCGGCGGTGGTGGTGGTGGCGACGGTGCTGTGGTGGTGGTGGCGGCGGTGCTGTGGTGGCGGCGGTGGTGGTGGCGGTGGCGGTGGTGGCGGCGGTGCGGTGGTGGCGGCGGTGCGGTGGTGGCGGTGTGGTGGCGGCGGTGGTAGTGGTGGTGCAAACCTCAAGGACCATTTTGGCTATTAACTCATAGTTAAAACTAGTAAATTATAACTACAGGGACTGTTTGTGTAATAAATAAAAGTTAAAAACTAACTTCAGTTAACTAATTGGACTGATCTAGCAACAGAACTTGGGCTCAGTGACTGTTTTAGCAACAAAAGTTGATTTTGGACTGATCTAGCATTTTGAGTCAAACCTCAGGGACGATTTTAGCAGTTTACTCTACTTAAAACTATGTTAAATGAAGACATCGGAAAAAAAAATAAGATTACTTAGGCGAGAAAAATTGGCGAAACGGTTGTATATATTGGTATATGCTCTTTCATCCATTCAAAAGGTTATGTGTTGTTTGTATCTTAATGTAACACCCCGAAAATGGGTTTGGTAATCAAACCACATTAATACTGAAAGACGGGTGAAATACCGTTAGTGGTAAAATTAACCCGGTGAATATTAGGACTTAAATAAATAATCCTAATATTAATTAAAACGTGAATAAAAGCTTCTAAGGAAATGAACTTTATAAGTGGGAATATTGTTAAAAATAATTAGGTTGTGACCTCATTAATAACGAACCAAACAATAGATGAGGGACCAAAGTTGTAATTTTGAAACTAATAATAATTAAAACAATAAAACTAAAACCAAACACACACTAGTGTGTGTCTGGTTCGATCAACACAGGGGGGAGGGGTGCAACCAGGATTCCTCCTCAAACCCTAGTTCTTGCTATTTGTTTAAATTGAAGGCACAAATCTGTCCCAAATCAAAAACCAAGTTTAAATTAGTGATCACCTCGTTAAAGGGATCATAAGGTATGTGAAAATTCACTATTTGATTTCATCTAAATTTCTAAATTGAACATATGAGATTCGAAATTTGTGTTGCATGAATGTTGTTTGGATGAAATTAGAATTAAATACTGTCTAGGAATAAACCCTAGTCATTAGATTGTTGAAATTATGCTCAATGCTTGAGAATTCCATAATCACCATTGAAGGTGATTAGTGGGTTTTGTAAAAGCATGATAAACACTAGGGTTATAGTTATCATTTTAAGTGTATTTTGAACTCTATGAAGTAAATTCAGATTTGTTGATGTGAAAATAGGCATGAATTTGTCTAATTGATGTTAAAACTTGGTTAAAAGTTAGATATGAACTTGATAAAAGAAGTATAAAAATCTTGCCCGCAAGGTGTTTGTTAAAATGCCTAAACGAATGTTCGTATGTCAAAATTTTAAACGAAACGCGTAAATTCCTAATTTAATTAATTAAGGGTGATACATGACGATACGGATTCTAATCATAATGTGGATTTTAATTAATTTCACACATCATATGATTAGAGGTAGTTAACTAGAAGAAAGTTAAATTAATCAATGATGAAGTCGAATAGTGTTTTCGACATAGAAAATACGTAAGGTGGAATGGTCTTATTTGCTAATGACTAATCTAACCATCTTATGAATTATAAATAATACTTTGGCGCTTAACAAGCTAGGTGGAAGCTTGTGCAGGAAGCGGGGCAAACAGATCAAGTACGAAAAGAAAAGCGTGGCTCGGATGCGAGGTAAGTGAAACTTACATCTTTTGTAGAATACGTGCTTGTTCTAAAGTTACTTATATGATAAAGATAATATTCAAGGTATGGTTCTCGACACGACAAGATACGGGTCGGAACACACCAAGATGATGGAAAACCATGATTATTGGTAAAAAGGGTGAAAAATGCAAATTAGACATTGGAAATGACATATTTAAAACAAGTTTTGAATGACTACTTTATAAGTAAGCCTAAATGAGTAAAGAGGGTAAACCGGTGATTTTTATCACATATGAATGATAAAAGTCGAAGCTTTAAACGACGCCAAGGGACATAAACTATGTTGGATTAAACGCGTAAGAAATGGGTTAGGGCGACATAACTAAATGGTTAGAAATCCAAAGTTAGTTACTTAATGAAATGGTGGATAAACACCATTTAATATTAAGCGCAAAATATTTGGTAGTTTAGACCAAACGGGTCAAATGGTAATATTGATACCGTTAGGCAATTAACAACTAATAAGTGTATGTTGAGTCTCATGCTCGCAGGGTAAAGGCTTTATGAATTAGCATATTATAGAGACAAGGTCTTAAAACGGGTCTATATGTTGACCCGAGCCAGGTACGCATGTTTTGTATTGTAGTTAGAAGTGATATTTTGGGTCAATTATTAGTTAAAGTCCTTCGTCACAAAATGAAGGACTAAAATTGACCATAAAGCCCTTGATGGCTAAAACGGATAAACGACCCTTGTGAGTCGCTTAGAACATTTATTATGATAAGTTAAAGTTTAGTTAGGTGTAAAGCATAGGCATAAACCCCTTACGGATTTAATGCCTCAAATGGTTTCTTGTCGTAAAATAATAACCAAAAGTGTGATTTCGGATTTAATCAATTTATAACCAACAATCCACCATAAGGATAGTAGTGGTGGGAGTCCACATGGCAAGTAATGTGAAAATATAATGCTAGAATCGAATGTAGGAGTTTATGCGTAGAGTTACGTAAATATCCTTAGCTGGTCAAATTAAGCACATAATCATAAACGGGTTAATGACGTGTAATAACCCATGTTTTGAGACTGATATGATAGACATTATTGAATTTAAGAGATTTTTGGGAAATAGGGATCAAACAAACTTGTTTGTTTGATAAATACATGAACGGGTCATAAATTAGTAAATTATATTTTAATCCAAAAGCATAAAAGTTCATGATTTCATTAAACCGGATGTCGGATGTTAACTCCATATGACGGAGAATTAAATTTCGGTCGTGTAGGAAAAAGAATCGTGTAAAATGGACATCTCGATCAAAAGTTATGAAGCTTTGAAGTTTGAATTTCGATCAAAATCGGAGCTGGAAAAATGCAGCAACAAGCTGCAACATTCTGGAAAAATCAATGTGTCGCGCCACGCAACAAGGAAGGCCTTAGGCCGTCGCGCGGTGCGACGGGGTGGCTGATGCGCGAAAATTGTTTATTTAACCTTTTATGCATTGCGAACCCATTTAAATACGTTTTAAGCTACGTATGACTAATCTAACTCATGTTTTATGAGTTGCAGGTAAAATTCTAATACCGGAGGATGATCAAGCTCAAAGAATGACCGAACACGATCAAGTTACAAGCTTTCGCACATAGTTTTTGTCGTTATTTTTAAACATCAAATTTATAGTAGTCATGATGTAATATTTTAAAATCTAGAAAAGATTTAATTAACCTGTATTTTCAATAAATATGTAAGTAATATTACATTTTCGTTTTCGTAAATTAAACGAAATAAGTAAAATATTAGCGAGGGTGTTACAAGTTGGTAATCAGAGCTCAAGGTTAAAAGGATAAAGTGTTCGATTCGAGGCTTGATCGCAAATCCGATAAGTACAAGTATATAGTAATGGTTTAGTATGATTGAAGTGTTGTGAATAACACATAGGATTATCGTGTAATACACGTTACCCCAATTAAATCGATCAAGGATCGATATAGTTAACGGAATTACGTGCGTTGACACGTATACCGAAAAGTCTCGTATTATAATATGGACGATTATTGATGTCGACATTACTAACTTTTGTGAATGTTTTAATTGAAGGACACTCGCATCTGAAGATGACGAGAGTTGAACGAATTGCGGATATGACGGTGAAACGGTCCGAGGTATGACGAGCAGAGCATACTTATCAAGGACCTAAATCGCGTAATGATCGCGAACAAGGAAAAAGGCATGGAAAGCCCGTTAGGGCAAGCATTACCAGGTGCATGTTTTAAATTAATCGCACAAATAGCAATATGCAACAAACATGTAGAGAATGACTATTGCATATGTTGAATAAAACTTGGGAAAACCTGTGTTAGTGCACTATGTCTATTGACTTCGTCTTGTATCGAGTCATGTAATAGGATAGGATAGAATGACCAGTGCTCGAGGTGCTAGAAACTGATTTTCATAAGTTTGGAGGTAATTTCATTTTGAAACAGCCAAAGCCAGATTCAAACGAAATTAACTAACCTAATTTCGTTTGAACATGGCCTTGACCATTTCAAACGAAATCACACTCACTATATATAGGGGCACTTGGGTATTCATTTGTAACGGAATTACTTTGTGAGATCTGGTAACGAAGTGCTGCCGGATTGTCTCTAGGTGCTGTATTTCTATTAGATTAATACAAGAGACATTTATAATTACATCAAGCGTCCGTTTCATTGATTCCACCTCTGATTTGGATAAACAACTCTTCTGATCGACTCATTCGGGTCATACAACGATCCTACAAGTGGTATTAGAGCTCAGGAAGAAGAGTTCAGCTTGATTTCATTATTTTTCTGACTTTTACACCTTCTTTTTCAAATTGGACAAGATTTCACGGTTAAAAGGGACCGAACTTCACACATTACATGCGAAACAGTGTTTTAACAAACCCTTGAGAGTTTCAGATCAAAATTCGAAGTAAAAGTGACAAAAATAGGACAAAAACGTAATTTCGTTTGAATGAGCCTCGTAATTTCATTTGAAACTAGCATCTGATTTCGTTTGAATCAGTAATCTCGTTTAAAAAACTCACTATTTTCGTTTGAAGATGTCAGTTAACTGCTGATTTTGTTTGAGACTGCATATAAAGTGATTTCGTTTGAAGTTGCATGTCAAGTGATTTCGTTTGAAGAGTCAACCAAGTGATTTCGTTTGAAGCTTGTCAGTCAAGTGATTTCGTTTGAAGAGTCAACCAAGTGATTTCGTTTGAAACATAATTTCGTTTGAAGATTGCTATTTCGTTTGAAAGTGCAATTTCGTTTGAAAGTGGAAATTCCGAGTCAAGATCATTTCGCATCAACCGAGTGTCAGTCTGTTTCAGGATAATTGTTATTATTGATTATGATTGTGTTTGTTTGTTTTGTTCTCAGGTGATTGAAGATATACTAATTGTGAATTTCAAGAAACTGTTTGAAGATGACGAGCAGCGGTGAAGAATTTTACAACACGTTCTACAATGCCTTTACTTCAGAATCATCCGAAAGAAGATCTGAAACAAGAGAGTATTCGAAAGAGATTTCAGATAATTTGAAATATAACAATATGTATGGAAGCCAACAGAAACCACCGAAATTAATGAGGATTGAAGATTATAACTGGATGAAAAATCGATTTGAGGGTTAGGTAAAAGCTTTTGCTCCTGAAAGTTGGTTAAAATTGAAATATGGATATATAGAACCAGTAAAAGAAGGAGGAGAGTTAATAGATGAAAAAGAGTTCACAGAAATGGAAGTAAAAAATGTTGTAGCTGAATACAAAATGATTACATTGATAAAACAGTCAGTGAGAGAAGATATTATTTCGCTACTTGAACAAGAAAAAACATCGAAAAGTTTATGGGAAGCTTTAGAGGTTAAGTGTGTAGGTAGTGCTGAGATTGTGAAAAACAAAAAGAAATTGTTACGTAAAGAGTTTGATTTATTTGGTTGTATGAAGAATGAATCTGTTTGTAAAATGATCGAGAGATTTGGGCATCTAAAGATGGAGCTGGCAAGACACAAAATAACATACACTCAAGAGGAGTTGGTCGACAAATTGTTTGATTCATTGCCGAATGAGCAAGATTGGAAATACTTTGCCTTGATGTTGAAGAACACAATCAAGTCTGAAGAGTTGACAGTGGCTTTGCTAATCGAAAGATTAGAAAGCCATGAGTTGGAAATCAAGAAATCTAAAATCAACAATTCAGCTTATCAGCAGAATGTAGAGCTATATTACAGAGGAGAACTTCCAAAGGCTGGGTCTCCAAGAACAGCATTTTCTACAGAAAGCTCAAATACTGTGAATCATGAAACTCCTCACAGTGGTTTTCACAGTGGATCTTCATCAACAGCTTCAAGTCAATCTGCATCAAAGAATTTATTTCAGTGTAATATCGCAGTGGATCTGAAGAATGGTCAGAATTTCAGTGAAGAGTCAGCAAAACAACAGATGGTGTTTTTGGCCTCTGTGTTAGAGTCGTATGAGAGCCTTGTGGCAGGCAGGATAGGCAACACCAACCTGACGAAGGAAGACTACGATCAAATAGATCCTGAGGAGATGGAATTGATTGACATAAGGTGGTGTATGGCTAGTGCAGTGAGGAGAGCTCAGCATTTCATGGAGATTACAGGAAGAAAGTCTATTGGTGGACCATCTACCAAGTTAGGCTTTGACAAATCGAAAGTCACATGCTTCAAGTGTAAATAGAAAGGTCATTTTAAAAGAGAGTGCCAAAATGCTTATGTTGATGATTCTGAAAATCCATTCAAAGAAGATTAATACAAGAAAGCGATTTATCATCAGAACAAACCTGAACCTCCTAGAATGAAGCAGCTAGAAGAAAAATCAAGAGCTCTTGCAGTTATTCATCACGATGAAGGTTATGACTGTAGTCAAGTTCTCCCTGAAGAAGATTGTGTTGGATATGCATTTGTAGCTAATGTTGATCATGATATTTGGTGGAGGAGAGATTATGCGAGATGGGAAATTGAAAAATTCAGAGAACCATTCAAAGAAGCCCAGAGAGCCAAAAGATGGAATGACGAATTGGAATGTTACATGGATCCACAGGGTAATCCGGTTATTGACCCATCAAAGGTGGATTTTGATGCAGTAACAAATTTGATTCCAAAACAGGGTACTTTCAATACAAGAAGGCTATCTGATAAAGGATATTTGCCAGATCTGGTGAACAAAATAAAAGAAATCTGTGAAGCAAGCCTACCAAGGGTGGTAGAAATGAAGAAAAGGAAAGAAGAAGAGTTGAAAAAGCTGGTTGAAGAAATGAAGCTTATGGCAAAGAATGATGTAGAAGAGGAACAGAAGATTGAAGAAGAACAGAAGATGGAAGAAGAAGAGAAGAAGAAAAAAATCAGAAAGATGAGACAGAAGAATCATCGGTGCTGAAAGAGACTGAGGTAAATGAATCTTCTGACCTGTCAAATGTTGAAATTGTTGATAAAAATGAGAACATGTGCAGGAATTGCATAGAAATGTGCAAAGCCTGTATTGAAAAAGATGAAATAATCAAAACAAAAGATATTGAAACAAATAAAATTGAAAATGTTTTCAAAATGAAATGTAAAGAAATGATTGAAAAAGAAGAAATTTTGAAACTAAAGGTTGAAAAGCTAACACAGAAATGTCATGGTCTTGAAGAAGAAAATAAGATTTTGAAAGAAATGTGTACAGCTAAATGTGTTGGTTGTGTGGAGAAAGATAATAAGTTTCAAGATTTTCAAAAGGAGTATGATAAATTGAAGTGGTCAAGTCAGATAGTACAAGAGGCTTATGATACTTTGAAGAAACAAGTTAAATGTTTTGATGAAAGATTGTCTGCAACTTTAACAACCAAAGAACTGTATGAGAGAAAGTTTAAAGAAAAGCAACTTGAATTAAACAAGTGTGTTGATGAAGTTGCTAATCTCAAACATGTTCTGGCTGAAAAAGAAAAGATTGTTACCAAACTTCAAAGTTATCATAACTCTTCGTATATTCTCGAACGCATTTTCAACATCACACCAGATGATAAAGATACTAACAAGAATAAAAAAGGTATTGGTTTAGAGTTTCATCAGGTTCCACCACCATTGAGAAACAATTATACTTTCTATGATGAGGAAAAGGTGGCAAAAGGTTTGAACATAGTTGACCAATTACCTGAAAGTATCGATGTGACTTACTCCAAATCTGATGAAGCTAATGTTTCAGAGGTGGTAAGTAAGGTTGTTGAAAGCGTTCTGAAAGATGAGTCAAACAAAGGTAAGTCTGAATCACATGATGAAAATGAGGGAAATTTTCATGATGGCTATCTTAAACAGACAAAATCCGAGAAAAATTTGAATGATGATTCAAAAGGATTGGTTTACACCATGATTGGATCAGACAAATTATTCTTAGATGTTGTGTTCCCAATTCAGAATGTGATCCCAGAAAAGGTTGATAAAGTTTTCAAAATGGTTGAAATTGAGAAATCTGAAATTTCAAAGTTTGCTGGTAAAGGGCATAAAACTTTTTATAACAAACCTGGTTTTAAAAAGAAAAACATGAAGGCTGGGTTGGGTTATAAGAAGAAACAAAGTTGGAAAAGAAATGAAATGCCAAATTATCAGGCAAAGATGAGTTTTGTTCATGGAACAACGTCAGAAGAAGAGAAAGAACTAAAATTTAGACAACAATCTAATGACGAGTTTTTAGCTCAAAAGAAAAAGCAACAACCACAGGTCAAAGATGTGTCCAAGAGAACATGTTTCAAGTGTGATCAAATTGGACATCTTGCACGAAAGTGTCCGAATCTGAAACCTGTGGATGTTGACAAAAAGAAGTCTGAAAATGTTGAGAAACAAAAATCTGAGGGTGTGAAACAAAGGTCAGCCAGATTTGATTCAAAACAAACTTGGAGGTACAACACAAACAAGTTTGCTTCGAATCAAGCTTGGAAACCAAAACAGACTAGGTCTGATTCAAAACAAACACAAATTTTTCACACACCCAGAGTCAGAACAATTCAAAGTTGGAAAACAACTGTTGATATGACAAAACCACAAGAGTTTTGGAAACTAAAAGTTGTTGATAAAAAACAAAATGTTCAAAAAGATTCACATTTTTACAAAAGAGGTACTCCGAAAGGTCAAAAATGGAGTGCTAAGAAACAAGTAATTTTGGTAAAAGATGAAAAAGTTGAAGTCAAAGTTGAAAAAGTTTTTGATGAAAAAGATTTTCCGACATTGAATGAAGTTTATTGTGTTGAAATGCCTAAGGTCAAACAGACCTGGGCTAAATTGTTCAAGTAATCAAGTAGTCTGAATGTGCTGGTGCTCAACAAAATCTAAGATTGTGAGAATGGAAGTTGGAGCAGCCTGTCACAACGAGGAAAGAAGGCTGCTGGACCCTGTGTTGGTTGAAACAGTGAGTTTAACATTTTCTGTACATAAATAAACAATATTTTCAAAAAACCCTAAAAATTTGAAAAAAAAAATTAAAAACCAAAAATATGTTTTAGTTTGTTAAAAACTTGAAAAACCAAAAATATGTTTGTTTTTAATTTTTGACAAAAATAGAAAATTACAAAAATATGTGTTGATTAAATATGCCGAAACCCTCACGGCTGATCAAACATGATTAATTTCACAAGATTGAAAAACGGTTTTCAAACTGTAAATATCAATGTGTTGTAAATCATGGGAGTATATTAGATTTTCTGCAAATCAGAGCACTTTAAGCAGAAAATGGATGGCGAGACAAAGCTATCAGTATTGGTTGTCAAATTTTCTTTATATGATTTTGCATTTTAGGAGGAGATAAATTGTTGTCAGAAAATACAAAAACATTTGAAAATTTTGAAAAAGTAAAAAACATGATAAAATTCAAAAAATTGAGTTTTGTGTAAAAAGAGGAAATGATAGTACATCAGTAGACAGTTACAGTATGCTAAAGATATGTAATGATTAAATAGCGTTAAACAGTCTCACTGATGATATGCCGGTAGATTTTTATACATTTAGTAAACTTTTTCGGGATATAAACATAAATTCAAACTTGCTTATTTTGTGGGGAACACTACTTGGATATATAGGTAACCCCTAAAATCTCGTTTGAAGGACCCCTCTTTCTGAGATACTAGGTCTTTATACTCAGTGATATCTGGGGTATTATCCCGGGACTTCTGATTTTGCGGAAGCAATAGCCTAGTCCCCGTATAATACTTTCTGCTTGCTTGAAATATAGCGCCGCCCTCAGCATAAAATGATGAGACAATAAAATTGCTAATCAATGCTGTTGTAAAAAAGATCCTCTAAAGGGGACACACCCAAGTCAAACCGTCATCTCTCTGCTGAACGGAAGTTCTGACCTGAGCTCTCACGGTTTCGCATCTAACCCCTTACAGATATCATCTAGGTATACTCACCTGTAAGACTGAATATTGGGATCTGGATACGGGAGTATATTCAAGAGGTGGGACACATGAATGAGTTTAAGTTCTTAAAACACCTAATTCGTATCCTGAATCAGTTGAACTTTGTGTGAAAATTTAAGTGGATCAGTATATCGACAATCTAAGTGAATTGTTTAATTCTTAATGTGTAACTAAGCTCAACGGTACTTGTGACTTGTCAAAAACTGATATGATCCTCTAACGCAAACTCAAACAAAAATATTGTCTGTAAATACGTTTGTACATATTTCGTTATTGTTTTATATTTTCAGAAAATACAAAAAGATTTTTTATTCTGCTTTATTTTCGACAACTGATGTCTGAGATGCTGAGTTTCAAAATCTAAGTAAGCTGATTGTGTTTCTGAAAATAAAACAAGTTCATTAATTTGAAACTTGAAATTTTTTAAACAAAAATCAAAAACAGTTTGTGATATCTCCAAGGTCATTAGTTTGGACTTGGATGATTAACTGTGGGGGATTTGGATGCTTATATTGTTAAAAGAGCCAGTTTCCGACCCGTTTCGCTGAAAATGACAAATTCTAGAAGTTTGTTGATAGGGGGAGTGTTTTTAGAAAGTTTGAGTGAGTGAGCCAGGTTACAATTCCTGGATAGTTGAAATTTGAAATACTGTTACTTATAAATGTTTGAGTGATTGCAGATACTGTACCAGACTACGATCCCGGAAGCTGAGTCTAAGGGGGAGTCTGAAGACGAGCTCGAAGCAAGAGGGAGCTTGTAACCTGAAAGCAAGGTGTCGATCCCTAAAGCACGGAAGCTTGACGAAAGGGGGAGCCTGAAGACTTAAAGAAAGGAT
>JARYGA010003024.1:0-61528 GCA_030545235.1 Helianthus tuberosus
CCAAATGGGTTGTGTCATCCCTCGTTAACTTAGTTACTTGTGCTTTTTAGATCGCTTCAAACAAAGACATTTTTTTGAAAAGTTTTTGAAATTTCCCCCCATCCCCACACTTGAGGTCACATTGTCCTCAATGTGTAGTGTTTAAATGAATGGGTCAAAAATCGAAAAAAATTTACTCCCCCATCCTCACAATTGAGGTAAATATTGTCCTCAATGTGTAAGAACTAGAGTTTTTTTTTAAAATGCACAAGGGGTGTGACACGGCTACCTTCCCAAAAATTTCAACCCGGAAAATAAAATACACAATACATTCCACTTATTTGCTAACTAAAAATCAAAGATAAAAAGAAACGTATGCACCTGGTTTTTCGCTAGTTCCTCATGTGCTCTTCATCTTTTCAACAAAGCGGTCGTCTCATGAACATAATGTACCTACAAATCTCAACCCTTGTGTAGAAGCATGTTTCTCACAACCATTAAAATTTGTTAGTTACCTAGTTCTACCACTTTTATGAAAATATTACCAAACCATACGTTAATTTACTTTGATTTATGTGGAAAAAATAATGTACAAAAACAACAAACCTAACTCACTTTCGTAGGAATCACGGTTGCATTTAGCGTATGCAACAAGCCATTTTAAACCTCCCGATAGCTCGGGAGGACGAGTAGGTCTCGTGGGGGTTATATAGAGAACATACCCACAACGTTCATTTAACTAAGAAAATAAAATACTAAAGACATAAAAACTAACTAACAAAAATAAATATACAACAACAACAACAAAAGACATACCTAACCATCACCTATGGTATCGCTCGTTCGGGTTCACTGGTAGGTATGGGTTGTATGGATAACCGGAGAAGGCCTCAAACATTTCTCGGTAATTGTCTAGGGGGCCTTGTTCTCCTTCCGCCGGTGGTTGAAACTGGGGTGGGATGAAGCTAGATCCCACTCCCTCGGGCCAATGAGGTGATGGGTCGGAAGGACCTCGAGGAATGGGAAGGTTTGAATAGTCGGTCCATGCCGAGTGCTCTGCGTATGGAAGACCGGCTAACCAATCCCGCTGATGCCGTTCTTGATCGTGGAGGACTTTGGCATTATTAATTGCCAACTCTTGAGCCGTGTACAAGGCACTCCACCGATTGTCTTCTCTCGTGTTTTGCTCGATTCGGTGCCTATCTTGCTCTTCTTCCCACGCTCGTCTTCGAGCCTCTTCTTGTTGACGATGTTGTTCCATTTAATCCCATTGAGATCGTTGCAGAGCTTGGAACAACTGTTGCTCCTCCATGTATTTTTTCACCCTAGCTCGGTGGGCATCCTCGACATCCCAACAAGCCTGCAACCGGGCTTGATGTTCCTGTTCCCAGTTTCTTCTCCTCGCCTCATATTCCCGGCCTTCCCCCATAACAGCGGAGACGTTGTTGAAAACCGCCTGTTGACCGCGGTTGATGTTTGGATACCCCGGTACCCGTCGACATGTCACAAAGTTAGCCGCACCCCCGGATATTTCTTGGTGTGGCCACATGTATCTTTGCCGTGGTCCCCTTGGACCAGTGGGTTCATCTTCGTCTTCCTCATCTCCCATCTCTACATCTTTGGCGGCTCGTTGGGCCACTTTTGGGTCAATAAACTCATACTTTCGCCCCACATCATCGGTCACCGTGTACCTATGACCGTAGACTTGCACATGTATTTTCCAGTGCCTTTTCATCGATGACAAATTAAACTCCTCTACGGGTCTAGAAATCCAAACTAACTCGGGGGGTAGACAGTTCTGCTGGAGGATCATTGCACTAATCAGACGTGCATATGGTATCATCCTCCGGGTGAATGACTCCCGAGTATCCCATGTATTCATCATTATGATATGTCTCCAAGACAATGTGGGTGTCCTGTACATCAAAGCATGAATAACCCTGCAATTCGGTGCTCTCACCTTCTCTCAGTCCCCGAACCACACCTTGATATTTTCAAGGGAGATGCCTTGTAGAAACTTCCCCTCAACTGTTAACTGGCTCTTCATAGCCGCTCCACCATCAGCGTATGGCAATACTGATCCAATAATACCCTCAGGATCGTCTTCATTCATCTTGTTATCAAAGAAACGATCCATCCTTGGGTAATCATACGCCTGCACCCCTAAAGAATCAAACCGCGCGATACAATTCATGGTTTCGAATGACATAGTCATCTCCCCCCTTCCCGTATTACCGACTAATTTCCAATTTTCTGGGGGGGGGGGGGGCGTCTCTATTTTGAAACCTAAGAGAAGCAAGCCACTTACAAACTGCCGCCAAATATATCCGAGGGGTGTTGTGATGCGTGCGAAGTGTTATATATATTAGGTGTATATTTTAAGCCCTTTTTAACACTTATTTTAGCCAAGTTTTAAATTTATAAAACACGATATTTCACTAACACTAAACACACATATGGGCAAGTGCACCCATCGTTGAGCGTAGTATAGTGTTGGTAAGATACCGAGGTCGTCCAAGGACACAAGAGCTTTTAGTACCGGTTTATCCTCAACGTCTAATCAAAAAATAAAAGTTTTAGAAAAAATGTTTTAAGCTAAGAAAAATAAAAACTAACTAAAATGCTGAAAAATAAAGATAAAATAAAAACAGATAGACAAGATGAATCACTTGGTTCCGACTCGTATCTAGTATAACCTTTGATTATTTCCGCACTTTTGCACATAATTAAGAGATTATCTTAGTTATTGTAGTAGGCCCCTCTTTTGAAGGTGACGTTACCCTCACCCCAGTAGTTTGAGTCAGCAGGGATACAATCCTAAAAGGGTGGATTATTGGAAGATAATGAATTAAGTTATTAATGCAGTATTGTGGTAGGCCCCGCTTTTGGCGGTGACGTTACCCTCGGCTAAGTAGTCTGAGTCAGCAGGGATACAATCCTAAGTAGTCGGGTTATAGTATTAATAGTAGTTAACTTATGAGGGGGTCAAAGAGTTTGGACCCCCGCCATCCAATACCGTGAAGTATTGAAGGAGGTCCTACTAAATTTGACCCAGGTCCATTGCAGGACCTCTAAACGCTGAACAATGGCAAGACCTTTACCAAACCGTTCCCTTAACCCCCGACCAGGTAGCCAACATACCTCCATATAGACCGTGGAGATATGAATGGTGAAAATCTTTTATTTTATATAGACAGTAAAATAATGCCAAGACACCACGGACAAACGATAAGGAAAGATCACCTTCAACATAAGCAACTAGTTATTAAAGTCATTAATACAAAACCAAATAAAAAGTGCAAAAGATTAGAAATAAAAAGTATTATACTAGACACTTTGTCTTCACCAAGTGATGTAAGAGACTTAGGCAAACATGGCCTTGATTGTCAAGAACTCTTACGATCAATCTTGGATCCCGAGACGACTCACACACTCTACGATGGACAATGGATGATGGTGGTGGATGATGGTGTTGTGATGGTGGTGGGTGGTGGATGAAGTGTGAGAGAGGTGGTGTGCCAAGGGATGGTTTGAGCTTGAGCCAAGCACTCCTATTTATAGCCTGTACAGAAGCCTGGACACGGCCCCGTGTCCGCTGGACACGGCCCCGTGTCCACCCTTTTCTCTTTCTTCATTAATACAGTTTGTCTTTATTAGCTCCACACGCCCCCGTGTCCGCTGGGCACGCCCCCGTGTCCGTCTGACACTCTCTCTCTTCATTAATTGTAATTCGCAATTACAATTAATGCGCCAGCTGTACTTTCGCCACGCCCCCGTGTCCGCTGGGCATGGCCCCGTGGTGGGCAATAGAAGCTTCTACAGGTTTGTCTTTAGTGCCAGAGCTGTCCATCCTGAGCACTGCCCCGTGCTGAGCTGGGCACGCCCCGTGTCGGGCTGGGCACGCCCCGTGTCGGGCTGGGCACGCCCCGTGTCGGGCTGGGCACGCCCCGTGTCGGGCTGGGCACGCCCCGTGTCGGGCTGGGCACGCCCCGTGTCGGGCTGGGCACAGCCCCATGCTCAGCTGGGCACAGCCCCATGCTCAGCTTTCTTCTTGTTTTTGCTTTGGGAGTTGTTGTCGAGGGGTCGGGCATGCCACGTTTCTTCCTTTTCTTTGTATTTATGTTGGTTTTGGCTGTATTTTTGTTCCTTTTGTTCGTTTATGCTCATTTGACCCTGTAAATTCAAAAGGAAGACAAAAACACACTTTTTCCAATATTAGTACTAAAAAAAGGGTTAGTTTTATGCCTTATTTGATGTAATTTATATGTTGCATTTTACACACATCAAATACCCCCACACTTGAATCTTTGCTTGTCCTCAAGCAAAACTCTTTATAATGTGGCTTTACACTCCCAAATGGAATTGGTAGAAGAGAAGGTTTTTGGGCTTGTCATAGAGTGCCGGGAATCCAAGATTCTTTATTAGGCTTTATTTTTATGTATTTACAATCCTATTCGTCATGATTTATTTAAAACTTTTCATAAGATAAATTAATTATTAGGGCATAACATGCCTTTGTAAAATTCTATTTATATACAAATTCACATACCTCACGGGGATCACTCAACACTTGGCCGAAAATGTATTTTTGTGGATCACTCGAGAGCGGCACGGGACTTACTCCTACCATAGGCTTGCCAAGCAATCAATCCTCCTCCTTTTTAACTTATATACCTTTGTAAATATCAAGAGGACTTTGTGGGTGAAGGGTTAGGCTTGGGTTAAAGGTAGGTGGTTGGGTTAGTGGTTAGTAGAAAAATGGCGAAAAGCGTAACAAGCTTCGGTTTTCGTAAGACTTTTTTTTTGTCACTTTTATTTTGATGAAGCTATTATTCAAACAAAGTTATTTTTGATGAACTTGTTTGTTTATTTTCTTTTGCTTCATCATCAACACATTTTTTTTTTGAAAGTCATATGAGAAACCGAGCTAGTTACTAAAACAAAAGGTTAAAAATAAAAAGGGTTTAGGTGGGTGAAAAGGTGTTTGGTTTGGGTTAAGAAATGAAAAGGTTTAGGCTCAAAGGGGCTAACTAGGGGGATATTGGGTAGGTGGTAAAAAAAAAGAAAAAATAGTGGTGTAGAAATAAAAAGGGTTAGTCCTAATGCCTCCATCATTTACTTACTCGGGTTTAAGTTGGTAAGGACCGGGAATGTATCGTCATGGCAAGTTCTAGAGTCGTAAGAACCAAGCGGCTATTCACACAAGAAACGAAAGATGAGCATTTAATTTAAAGGTATATATTTGTATGCTCAATAAAGGCTCAAAACTCACTTTTGTGGGAATGGGTTTTTATGTGATCAAGTATATATAATTAAATTTTAACTAAGCTTGTCATGCCTTTTCATAATTTTCTTATGTTGGTTCTTTTTATCACAACGCTATCGGTTGTAAATTTGTAAAAATATAACCTTTTTAGAATTTTGAAATTCCCAAATTAAACCTAGACAAGTAAAAAAAAAATTGAAAAAGTTTTTGAAAAAATTTGGGGTGATTAGCGGTTCCAATAGAGTTTTGTGTAAGGCTTGTTATTAGGACTTGCAAGATTCAAGGTTTTAGCATCCCCCCACACTTAAATTACACATTGTCCTCAATGTGTCCCAAAAATAAGTTTTTAGGTTGATTGAATGTGTAAAAGTGGGTTAAAAACAAGATTTTATGGTACTGGGTGGCTGAACACGGGGTGGTGTTGGCTGAGCACGGCCCAGTGTCCAGACTGCCAGCACCAAAAGTAAACAGAAGGCTGGGCACGGGGGCGTGTCCAGTGAGCACGGCCCCGTGTCCAGGTACCTGAACTGGGCATTTTCTATAGAACCTTGGGCACGGGGCGTGTTGGGGTGAGCACGGCCCCGTGCTGAACTTGCTGTAATGAAGAAAAATTGTCGGGAGGCTCTGTTTTTGTGCATGGGGTGTTGGTTCAAGCCTCCCTTATCATCCTTCACCATCCCGAGTGTGTTTTATTCCTGAAAAAAAAAAAACTAAACTAGAAAACGTAAAATTTAATCTAAACTAAAACTACAGATAGTTCCGCGGAATGCCTCCGTGGTGCGCCACGTTTATAAGGGTCCTTGGCTAGACCCACCTTATCAGGTGGTTCTGGCTCATCTTCAATTAGGGGGTCATCATTTCCGAATGGATATTTCATTGATCGCTCAAGATCGACACTCTTTTTAAATGCCCCTAATTGAAGAGGTAGATTGTTGAACTTCCGGTTTTTCAAAGCTTCGTGAGTTTTTACAAATGGTCGTCCCAACACTAGAGGAGCGTCATCGAGGATGACAAAGTCGGTCGGGATTACCATTTGATTTGTTTGAACCAATACATCCTCAACTATACCGATTGATTTTATTACTTTCCGATTGGATAGAAAAATGGGTATTTGAAGTGGAGAAAAATCACTAATACTTAATTTTTCGAAAATGTAGTTAGGCATTATGTTAACACAAAGATCTTTATCGATTGTGACATTACTAATAAACGAATTTTGAAAGAAACATGGAACCGGTGTAATGTTAATTTCAAATGGGTCTTCTTTTATTAGTGAGATTTGATCATCAGTTAACTTAACACTTACCGTTTCGTCAATTTTAGTGTTAGCGTTTAACTCTTTTAAAAACTTAGCATTAGTGGGTACTAAACAATGATTTTCAAAAGAAGGTGACAAGAGATTAATTTCTTCAAAATTAGACTCTTCTTGAATTTTAACGTTGTCGGACTCACCTTTTTCGTTGTTTAACTCATGTGTCGGTTTTTCACTTATTTGTTCTTTCATTTTAACACTTTCAGTTATCTCTTCCCTTTTTAATTCTTCTCTTGCGCGGGACTCCTCTTCCCTTGCGCGAGATTCTTTTATACATCGATCGATAACTCTAATGTGTTCTAATATCCTATCGGTCACTTCGGTTATAGAAAAAGAATCGGTATTTTCTAAGCTTGAATCCGGTTGTTCGATCCTTTGTTCCTCATAATACCCATATGAAGTAGATGGTTCGCACCATTGTTCTTCATTATAAGTATATGATGGATAAGGGTCGTAATTTTGTTCTTCGTAATACTCATATGAGGTGGGTTGTTCATGCCATGGTTCCTCATAATAAGCATATGAAGGTGGTGGCTCATATCTTGGTTCCTCAAAGTATGAGTATGAGGGCTCATACCTTGGTTCATCAAAATATGAGTATGAGGGAGGAGGTTCATACCTTTGGTCTTCATAGGATGTGTATGAAGTTGATGGCTCATACCTGGGCTCCTCATAGTAGGTGTATGAATTGGATGGTTGATATGAGTGATTATTTTGAATCGAGCGTGCATTACGACAATTAGTGCAATAATTACCCCTATAATCATCCTCATCATAGGTGTAGTTGTAACCTCCTGAGTATTGATCCATAAGAATCACTCAGCAGACCACAACCGAGTCTCGAGATCAGAAAACAAAAATAAAAACGGAAACAGAGGCTGGACATGGCCCCGTGTTCAGGATCTGTATCTGGGCGTTTTAATTAAATTTACTGATTTCGTTGAGCACGGGGCGTGTTCAGTGAGCACGACCCGTGTTCAAGCTTCTGTTACGGGGTGTTTTTATGAAAATGCTGGACACGGACCCGTGTTCAGTGAACACGACCCCGTGTACAGGTTACTGTAAATGCAAATCTAAACTAAAATGCAGAAAAATATGGGCCCGTTTTGAAAAGGTTTTGAAAAACTGATTAGGCCGTCGATTTTAAGCTTTCCTAAAATCCTTGTGTCCCCGGCAACGGCGCCAAAAACTTGATGCGTGCGAAGTGTTATATATATTAGGTGTATATTTTAAGCCCTTTTTAACACTTATTTTAGCCAAGTTTTAAATTTATAAAACACGATATTTCACTAACACTAAACACACATATGGGCAAGTGCACCCATCGTTGAGCGTAGTATAGTGTTGGTAAGATACCGAGGTCGTCCAAGGACACAAGAGCTTTTAGTACCGGTTTATCCTCAACGTCTAATCAAAAAATAAAAGTTTTAGAAAAAATGTTTTAAGCTAAGAAAAATAAAAACTAACTAAAATGCTAAAAAATAAAGATAAAATAAAAACAGATAGACAAGATGAATCACTTGGTTCCGACTCGTATCTAGTATAACCTTTGATTATTTCCGCACTTTTGCACATAATTAAGAGATTATCTTAGTTATTGTAGTAGGCCCCTCTTTTGAAGGTGACGTTACCCTCACCCCAGTAGTTTGAGTCAGCAGGGATACAATCCTAAAAGGGTGGATTATTGGAAGATAATGAATTAAGTTATTAATGCAGTATTGTGGTAGGCCCCGCTTTTGGCGGTGACGTTACCCTCGGCTAAGTAGTCTGAGTCAGCAGGGATACAGTCCTAAGTAGCCGGGTTATAGTATTAATAGTAGTTAACTTATGAGGGGGTCAAAGAGTTTGGACCCCCGCCATCCAATACCGTGAAGTATTGAAGGAGGTCCTACTAAATTTGACCCAGGTCCATTGCAGGACCTCTAAACGCTGAACAATGGCAAGACCTTTACCAAACCGTTCCCTTAACCCCCGACCAGGTAGCCAACATACCTCCATATAGACCGTGGAGATATGAATGGTGAAAATCTTTTATTTTATATAGACAGTAAAATAATGCCAAGACACCACGGACAAACGATAAGGAAAGATCACCTTCAACATAAGCAACTAGTTATTAAAGTCATTAATACAAAACCAAATAAAAAGTGCAAAAGATTAGAAATAAAAAGTATTATACTAGACACTTTATCTTCACCAAGTGATGTAAGACACTTAGGCAAACATGGCCTTGATTGTCAAGAACTCTTACGATCAATCTTGGATCCCGAGATGACTCACACACTCTACGATGGACAATGGATGATGGTGGTGGATGATGGTGTTGTGATGGTGGTGGGTGGTGGATGAAGTGTGAGAGAGGTGGTGTGCCAAGGGATGGTTTGAGCTTGAGCCAAGCACTCCTATTTATAGCCAGTACAGAAGCCTGGACACGGCCCCGTGTCCGCTGGACACGGCCCCGTGTCCACCCTTTTCTCTTTCTTCATTAATACAGTTTGTCTTTATTAGCTCCACACGCCCCCGTGTCCGCTGGGCACGCCCCCGTGTCCGTCTGACACTCTCTCTCTTCATTAATTGTAATTCGCAATTACAATTAATGCGCCAGCTGTACTTTCGCCACGCCCCCGTGTCCGCTGGGCACGGCCCCGTGGTGGGCAATAGAAGCTTCTACAGGTTTGTCTTTAGTGCCAGAGCTGTCCATCCTGAGCACTGCCCCGTGCTGAGCTAGGCACGCCCCGTGTCGGGCTGGGCACAGCCCCATGCTCAGCTGGGCACAGCCCCATGCTCAGCTTTCTTCTTGTTTTTGCTTTGGGAGTTGTTGTCGAGGGGTCGGGCATGCCACGTTTCTTCCTTTTCTTTGTATTTATGTTGGTTTTGGCTGTATTTTTGTTCCTTTTGTTCGTTTAAGCTCATTTGACCCTGTAAATTCAAAAGGAAGACAAAAACACACTTTTTCCAATATTAGTATTAAAAAAGGGTTAGTTTTATGCCTTATTTGATGTAATTTATATGTTGCATTTTACACACATCATGTTGTCCTTATACCAATCGAGTACCCGTTCCCATCCGAGACGTTCAAACATTTGGGTGATCCCGATGGTCCTCAATTCCTCCACATTAACTGATCTTTTCGAAACAACCCTTTCCGGAATCAAAGTCGATACATTTGTGACCATCTTCCACTTCCATAGCTTGATTTCCAATTTCTTATCATTAAACGTGGAAAGTGCCTTTTTCTTATCGTTATCCCACACGTTTGCACTGCGACTATCCTTATATTTTTCCCACGCCCAATCTTGTTTGCTTAACCTCCCGTCAGCTTCTTCTACTGAACTTAATTGCTCCCACTTTCTAGGTAGTAACCCTGAAGAAGATCCAACCCTAGATGATGATCCTTGTCTCGTGGTCTTGGCTTTCTTTCTGCTTCCGGACAGGACTACAATCACAAAACAAGGAAACAATCAATACAAACCCAAACTTCAAAACGATCACAAACTTTAAACATAGCACATGATGTTGAATTTCAATTAATAATTAGATGCAAAATCGCCTATTTAAACTTCCAAAGTTGCACATTTTATCATCTAAGCATCAATTTTTCATGTTTACTCATAATTCCTTATGATTTCAACAATATTCAATCATCATGTCGTTGTTCAATCATGCAAATAACTAGTGTAATCACTTCACTAAGGCTATTTCATGTTCAAAACCCACCTAAATCAAACATTCATCCTCAAATTTAAGCTAAAACATCATACATTGCAATAAACAACCTACTCTTAAACAAAAAGTTTAAAATTTCGGGAGAAATCAACATACCATATGATAATCATGCTTAAATTAAAGAAAATTTGATACCTTTGATGTAGTAGAATAAGAAGAACTAGCAAAAGATGTAAAGCACAAAACTTTGATGAACACCCTTTAAAAACCCTAATTTTCACACTCAGAGATCTCACAAATAAGAAAGAATCAGCGAAAACTATGATGGGGGGTTCTATTCCTCTCAAAAAAGTAAGCAAAATAGGCTCAAGAATTGTGAGATTTGGTGGAGAATTGAAAGAGTTATGGAAGGTTGAAGGTTAGGGTTCTTAAAGGAGAGTTTGGGAAGATGAAGATGGAAGAGAGAGAGAGAGAGAGAGAGAAAGAGAGAGGGTGACGTTTGGATTTGATTAAATGGAGTTTAATGGAAGTATGGATGAGATGGTATAGTTTTTGGGTCATATGTGTGGTCAGGATATGTTTAGGATTAAGTTTGGTGAAGTACAAAGGGGTTTTAGTTCGATATCAGCGCTGGGGAACGAAAGGGCGTCGGCGGAATTTAGGGGTCCATCGGCGACGGGGTACACTGTCGTCAGCGACGCTACATCAAATTTGCCAATACTGGCGATGGCGTATCCCCCTGGATACCACCCCAATTAGCCGACGCACCTTTTGTACAGCTCATCCCCGACGCCCCATGTCACCGTCGGCGACGGTATGCGGAATTGTCATTTTTTTAATTTTTCAACTTTTTTGTTTTTTTATGAAAAATAGGAGAAAATTATGACTTATTTCAAAAAGAACCCTATGCTATAAAAAATCCTAAAAAATATTAAAAATGTTTTTGTAAATTTTTATAAGTTAAAATTTTAAAATTATGAAACCATTTACGGTCCTACCACCCCCCCTCCCCCCCCCAAAAAAAAAAACCGTGTATTGTCCCTAATACACAAAAACAAGTCTAAAAACGTACCTTGTATCTTCATGACCCGTTCGTAATGTCCGGACTTCACACATCAAAGGGGGTTAGTATGAAACGAAAACAATTATAACAATGAACACTACAAACAATCAAATAAAATGTACAAAACTCTACAAAAATTCTTACCGGTCCTTTCAGTTGACCTCATAGGTTGGCACGCTTACCACACGTTCGCATCATTTTCTCTTCATTACCATCGAGGAACGGTTTAAGGCGGTGACCGTTAACCGTTTGCTTCGACCCATCCTTCGGGTCCTCGATGGTAACATCTCCAAGCTTTCTGACCCGTGTAATCACGTACGAGCCCATCCATTTACTCTTAAGCTTCCCGGGGAAGTACTTGAGCCTTGAGCTGTAGAGCCACCCTTTTTGACCCACCACAAACTCTTTCGGCTTCAACTTAGCATCGTGTGCTCTCTTCATTCCGTCTTTTTATTTTGAGGCACACTCATATGCTTCTTCCTGAAGCTCTTCCAACTCGCATAGCTTTAACTTTCGCTCTTTAGCTGAATCATCGTATATCATGTTAACTTCTTTAATAGCCCACCAAGCACGATGTACAAGCTCTACCGGTTAGTGACAATTTCTACCGTAAACTAAGCGGTACGGTGTAGTGCCAATAGGTATTTTGTGAGCCATTCGATAGGCCCATAAAGCATCATTTAACTTTGTCAACCAATCCTTTCGGTCCGGTCGAACGACATTTTGCAAAATTTCTTTTATTTTCCTATTGGACACCTCCACTTGACCACTCGTTTGCGGGTGGTAGGGGTAGCTATTCGATGGTCAACACCATACCATTTCAATAGTTTACCAAAGTTAAAGTTCTTGAAGTGAGATCCCCCATCACTAATGATTACTTGGGGAATCCCAAATCTAGAAATTATGTTGGTTTGTATGAAATTGCAAACCACGGTATGGTCATTTGTCTTGGTGGCGATCGCTTCGACCCACTTCGACACATAATCGACCGCCACCAAGATATATAAATTGCCATGCGAATTAGGGAACTGGCCCATGAAATCGATCCCCCACACATAAAAAATATCTACAATGAGGATCGGTTATATGGGAATCTCATCCCGTTTAGAAATACCTCCTAGTTTTTTACACTCAACGCAATTTTTTGCTAAGTTAAATGCGTCTTTGAAAATAGTTGGCCAATAAAGCCCATTATTGAGCACTTTGTGCCCGGTTTTGTGACCACTGAAATGGCCCCCACAAGAAAATGAATGCAAGTGCATCAAGACACTAGGAATCTCGTCGTCCGGGATGCATCTTCTGAAGACTTGATCCGGACATATCTTAAATAAGTCTGGTTCTTCCAGCGTGTAGTAATTGATCTGTGAAAGGAAGTGCAACCTCTTCCTTCTATCCCAGTGAGCCAGCAGATCACCTGTAACCAAATAATTGGCAATGTTAGCATACCAAGGTAATGCCAAAACTTTTAAGATTTGCTCATCTGGAAAATTCTCATTGATCTCCACACGTGAAGAATCCTCCTCTGCTATCAACCGTGACAAGTGGTCCGCAACCACATTTTCACTCCCTTTCTTGTCTCGGATTTCTAGGTCGAACTCTTGTTGTAGGATCGGTTTTGAAACCGTTCGATTGCGTAACAACACGTTCGACGTGCGGAATCCGTGAACGTGCGTGACCGAACACACGAGAACGTACTAGAACCTTGATTCTATTGAGAAACGACTTTTACAATCACTTGAGAGAGGTTTCTCTCTCTAGACTTTCTCTCTCTACAAGATTTTCTCCAATGTCACAAACGAGCAAAAGTCTTTTACATAACACTAACACTCCCTATTTATAGGTCAAGGCAACTTTAATGAAACTTCATTAATTACAAGTTTGCCACCTTGCCTTTTTCACTAAATATTAGACATTTACGACTCGGTTTCTTCAATTCTTCACTATAGTTCAGATTGACTAAGGCGATAGACAAAATATGCATCAACAATCTCCCCCTTGGATATTGCCGAAGTCAATCCTTAGTCAAACTTGTAGTGACTTGTCTTTCTCTCTCTCTTGATTCTTCTTTACTTCAGCAAACACAGACTTCCTCTTGCTTGAACAGAATCCCGGTGGATCTGTTTTCAGCTTTAGCTCCCCCTTTCGGTAGTCTTTTCAGGCTCCCCCTTTCGTCAAGCTTCCGTGCTTTTGGGATCGACGCCTTGCTTTCCGTAGCCAAATAATCAAAAACCTACACATCTCAACCTCTTGTAAGACAATCATATAACACACAATATTGTGATTCAAATTAATGAATCATCTAAACAATTGAGGATTATCTTTCAACTTCTCATCATCTTAACCAAACCAACTGTTCATCTTGTTTAGCCTTTGAGATTTTGAATATCAACTTTTCAACATCAGTTGTCGAAAATCTTTTTGGATTTTTCAAAATTTAAGCTAAAACACACTAAAATCTTTTTGGATTTGAAATGAAATGAAATGAAATGCAGAAATGAAATATGTACAAACATATTTTTGTGAGTTTGCGAAAGAGGATCATATCAGTTTTTGAGACACATCACAAGCACCGTTAAGCTTTTAATTGTTTTAAGTTCTAAACGATTCACGTTGATTGACGATATAATTGTCCTCTTAAGCTCAATCTAAAAACTTTCGAAATGCTTACCGATACGTTAAGGTATATTAAGATAGCACTAAGTTCTTATGGACCCCACGATCTCAGCATATCCCCTCATCATGCAATACACTAACTCAAGTAATGCCTTTAAACTTTTATCAACTGTGATTTGTGCAAAAACAAAGCAGAATGTTTAAACATTAACAATCAGGTCGATACTTCCGTATACGCAGAGAAAGTCCAATGTTTAAACAAAATAAGAAAAATAAAACAAGTTGAAGTTGTTTAGGCTTTAACCACCAGGTCGATACTCCCGTATACGCAGAGGTGATCCAAAGCTTAAACGAAACACCAAAGAAAATAAAGCAGAACGTTTAGGCAACAACATCCAGGTCGATACTCACGTATACGCAGAGGATGTCCGATGCTTAAACAAAATAAAGAAATAAAACAAGTTTAAATCTTTGCAAAATAAAATGCACAATCACAGCGACTTTTCAGCAAAGTTGTGAAAGTTCACAAACTTAACCAGTTTTATGCTTTTTGGCATTCAGGGATTACTGAGTAGGCACACAATCAAGAAGGACAAAACTAAGTACTATGCTTTTGACCATGTTTCCCACTAGAACTAGGCTTTTTCATTTAGGTTTGTATCGTTATCGCAAATCTACTAGTCTAGCTGAGCCTATCGTCACTTCTTTAGTGAGACCGTTTATCACATTTTAACTTTCCATTTCTTTAGCATGCTGTGATGGTCCACTGATTTACTATCATTTCCTCTTGTTCTCAACAAAACTCTTTTTGAATTTTCAATATTTTTTGGTATTTTCAAATTTTCTAATTTTTTTAAAATTTTTACTCCCCCTAAAATCAAAATATGTTTCAATTTTGATTTTCCGGAAAATTTGAAAATAAATGCAATAAACTGTACAAAGTAAAGTGACAAACTGATGAGAATTGCCTCAATTCGCCATCCACTTGGTATAAACAATCAGAACTCCCCCTAACAACAAACTATTTTCCCATTATGATTTCAAAACACTTAAGTTTGTTTTAATCAAAATGGTTTTTCCGGAAAATTAGTTTTGTGTGTCATTTCACAAACTTGGGGTTTCATCACATTGTTTTCAACTTCTTGTAGGTTTATCACAAACACAATTACCACTTGTAAGATAGTTAAATCAAGTACAACTTAATGTCCTTAATTAACCACTTGTAAGGCGAAAAATCACCAGAGTGAAATTTCTCAAGAAATATGCCGATTCCTACTCCCCAATTACCAACCTGGGAGTTCCGGCAAGTCAGGTTTTTCATTTAAACAGATTCACCAAGCCTGACGGTCCTTGGGTGATTTAGAATTCTTGTTCAACAATGGTGGATAGTTTACATCATCCATTGTTAAACCTGAATTCTCCATTTTTACCTCAACACATGGCTCTTCTGGTTTTACCATACCAGAATCATTGCCTGAATGTGGCTTGTCTGACTTTGAAGAGCCAGATTCATCGCCGACATGTGGCTCCTTTGTTTCCAAAGAAACAGATTCATCGCCACAAACTTTCTTCTCCTCTTTTCCCTCTTTCGTCCTCAGATTTGTATCTGATGAATGCGTTTTGCTTGATTTACCATTCTTTAGCGAGCAAGACGATTTACCAGAACTTTTATCTGTTTTACCAGTTGTATCCGAGGACAAAATCTTCTCGAGATACTCTTTCGCTTTCTTCCTCTTCTTTCTTAGTCGGTCTTTTTGCCCTTGTGAAAGCTTCACTTTCTGTTCTTTGGACTTTTCTTCGACCTTGACTGATTTCTTCTTCACTACTTTCTGAGATTCAGCCCTCGATCTTCCCATTGATCTCATTGGGCAATCTCTTGCAATGTGTCCTTTGATTTGGCAGTTATAGCATCTCTTCGTCTCAAACCACTGATTCTGGCAGTTAACAGCAATGTGTCCTTGAATACCACAAGAGTAACACACTCTGTTATCATACCATTCACCACTTTCACACCAAACACTCAGGTCATAGCATTGTCTGGCTTTGTGGTAATCGTCACTCCTCCTAAAAGCTGGATTTGGTTTTGAAGTACTGTGGTCAAACCTGCACCACATATCACCAACTTTTTGTGAGTTTAAATTTTCAACTTTTTGTGGTTTTTTATAACGATTGGATGACTGAACTGATGAATTTTTAAACTGGTTTTGAACATTTTCTGATTTTTTAACTTTTTGTTTCTGTTCCACTTTCTTCTTCAAAGGTTTTTGCATAGAGCATTCACCCTTTTCAGTCGATTGCAGAACAGTTCCTTGGAATTTTTTTTCAATTTTTTCATTTTCATCATCAGTTTTCTCATCACAATCTGAATTGATCGGTTCTGGACACACATAAGGTGCAGAAGTCACAAAACCTTTCAACTTACTTTCTAACTCAGCAATTTTAATCCGATCACTTTCAGCTTCTTTTTCAAACTGAATGATTTTAGCAAGATGAGAATTGATTTCAATTTGTTTTTCAAGATTATCTTTACCAAAAATATCTCTCTCATCTTCCAAAATCTTGATTTGTCTTTGAAAATCTTTTTCCATTTTTGATTTTTCATTTTCAAAAACTTTTTCTTTTTCTTTCAAAATTTTGTTTTCCAATGTCAAACTGTTCATGTCATTTAACAGTTTGTCATTTTCAACTTTCAGCTTTTCGCAATTCAATCGCAACTCCAGAATCTGTTTTACATCAGTTTGCTTCTCATCTTTCAACTTCTCGACTTCCGATTTCAAACTTTCCGCATCCTTCAAAAGTTTGTCATTGTCAGTCTTAAAGTTGTCACATTTATAGCACACTGATTCTGAACTTAAAGATCCAAGCTTCACAGATTCTTCATTCTTTTGAACTTGTTCTGTCTCCATCTTGTATGTTCCTGCACAAAAGAGTTTAACGAAATCAAAAGGATTCAAATTTTCATCAATATAATATTTCCTTTTAATATCATATTTCAAAATACTCTTTGTTGCAAGACACACACGAATTCTTCTATCTATTTCAGCAATTACATCCAATTCCAATTTTTGTAAATTCTTTTCCATTTCATTTACCAATTCATTTTTTTTCTTACATTCCATAATAAATTCTGCATTAACCTCATTAAAAAATTGTTTTGGATAAAGTTCTTTGAAATAATCCTTTCTTTTTAGTTCAATTAAGAATTTATCATATTTAGCAGGTAATGCACGTTCCAATTTTGATATCTGTTCTTCATTAGAATTTTGAATATCATTTTTACTCAAATTGCTTCTTAAAATTTCAAAACGTCTCTCCAACTCTTCCAACGTTTCATCCTTTTGGCACATGAAATGCTCAAAACTTTTAACCCAAATGTCCGCACTTACACTTCTATAACCGCTATCCATAGATCTTATATACCAATTGTTTAAATTTTCAAGAAAATCATTTTCTTTCTCATCAAATATCATTGCCATTTTTCTAAAACAATCTACGACAAATTTTCACAATCCCACACAAACTTTTAATTGTACCTTGAATTTTTAATCTCAATACAATTCACATGTAATGTTTCAATTTCAAACACAATTCACAAAATCAACACATTAAATCAGTGATTGGGCCTTAAAATCTAGTGGGTCGGTGATATTAATCTTTTCACATGGACCATCAATTTAAAAATGTAAAGCTAATTGATTTTCAAGACTAAATTGTGATAGGACCGTAAACTTTGGTCAATAAAGTCAAACACATGGGCCTATAACTTTGATATTAATCAAATTCGGATTGGACCTTTAAACCCACTAGCCCGACAACATAATTCAATTCACATGTAAACTTGTAAGTCGCAATTCTGACAATCCACACTGTTTCTAATCAATTGTGTTGATAACAACAACTCACATTGATTAATCATAAAAGAGTATTCTCATACAGATTGAAACTCAACACATGATATCTTTTCTCAAATATCAATGACACCCTCGATTAATGGTTTTCACCAAACACAAAGCACTTTTCTCGTGAACAACACACGATGTATTTTCAAGCAGTCGTCTTTTCAAGCAGTTGTCTTTTCAAGCAGTTGTCTTGTCAATTCAAGCGAAAACGTGTGTTTCGCTTCAAGCAACTTCTATTTTTTCAAGCGAAATCAATTAGTTCGCTTCAAACACTCACTAATTTCAAGCGGAATGTTAGATTTCGCTTCAAAAATTCATTATCTTCAAGCGAAATCAAGAATTTTGAAGTGAAATCTGATTAATTCAAGCGAGACCTGTGCAAATGGTGAGATTTCAAGCGAAATCTCGCTGATTTCCAGAAAATCGGACACAAAAAATCGGATTACTCCAAAACGGCTTGGAGTTTTGATTTGAAACTTGGTAGGGTTTTAAAATATGTATTTTCGCACAATATACTTGAAAATCATCCGATTCGGACCAGTAAAACCCGTTCAATTTGACGAAAAACCGTAAAAAACGTGAAAAAGTAGTAGAATATGAAGAAATTGACGAAAAACAGGTCTGAAATCGCTGAATTCTGGTACGAATCGATGTGTTTGGTCAAGCAATCGAGCTCCTAGCTCTGATACCACTTGTAGGATCGGTTTTGAAACCGTTCGATTGCGTAACAACACGTTCGACGTGCGGAATCCGTGAACGTGCGTGACCGAACACACGAGAACGTACTAGAACCTTGATTCTATTGAGAAACGACTTTTACAATCACTTGAGAGAGGTTTCTCTCTCTAGACTTTCTCTCTCTACAAGATTTTCTCCAATGTCACAAACGAGCAAAAGTCTTTTACATAACACTAACACTCCCTATTTATAGGTCAAGGCAACTTTAATGAAACTTCATTAATTACAAGTTTGCCACCTTGCCTTTTTCACTAAATATTAGACATTTACGACTCGGTTTATTCAATTCTTCACTACAGTTCAGATTGACGAAGGCGATAGACAAAATATGCATCAACACTTGTTATAAGAGAACCCATCGGATTAGCTGCGGCTTCGCATCCTTCTTATCCATGAGGTACCTAACAGTAAAATGGTCAGAATAAACAACAACTTTAGTACCCCATATATAAGCCCTAAACTTATCCAATGCATATACTACCACAAGTAACTCTTTCTCGGCAGTTGTATAATTTAATTGTGCATCCGAGAGAGTCTTACTTGCGTAATATATGGCAACCGGTTTCTTATCCACCCGTTGACCCAATACGACCCCCACCGCATAGTCACTTGCATCACACATAATTTTGAATGGTAAAGACCAGGTGATTGCAAGACTGGGGCCTCAACCAACTTTTGTTTTAACACGTTAAAGGCATCTTTACACTTTTCATCAAAAACAAAAGGCACATCTTTTAATAAAAGGTTACATAATGGTTTTGAAATATCACTAAAGCCCTTAATAAACCTCCTATAAAAACCCACGTGTCCCAAGAATGACCTAATGCCTTTAAACCTCGTGGGTTATGGTAGAGTAGAAATTACTTGGATTTTAGCATGGTCTACCTCTATCCCACGACTCGACACCACGTGTCCCAACACGATCCCTTCTTGAACCATAAAATGGCTCTTCTCCCACGACTCAACCAAATTGGTTTCAACACATCATTTTAACACTTTTTCCAATTGGTCCAAGCAAGTTTCAAAGTATGTGTAAGCCCTGCGTTTTCATACTTTCCATATTTAGAAACCTTTGCATGTAATTTATTTTAGGAAACTTTGTATTCTTGTAATCGTTCTTTCCTTGTAAACGTTGTAAAATCAGAGACTTGAATCATAATGAAATCCGTATTTCTTTACATAACATGTTACACACATTTCATACCCATTCATATGCTTGGATTGCTTAAACATGTGATACCTGTTCATACTTCGTGCAAAATGCGTCAAACTTGCAAACTTGTGATCTATATGCTTAATTTACACAATTTCGACACTTATTCTCGACAAATATACATACTTATACTTGTTTTATATGTGGTTTATGATTAGTTTACATAAAATACCCTTGAGTATGTTTATTTTGCATAAAACACCTTGAAAACCCCTAAAAACATCAAACTATGAAACTATAGGGGTGTAAAGTGTCAAAAACTCAAACCTGAACCATCTGTCAGCGGCTGGTTGGCCGCGACCTGCCTGGGATCTACCTTCGTGGCCCGCGAGGCTGTTAAATCTGAGACCAGCGTGATCAAGTTGCTGATTGGTGGGTTAGATATGTTTTATTGGTTGTTTAAAGTGTGTTTCTTGTCTTAAATGTTCACCAAACCCAACCCTAATCACTTCCCTATAAAAACCAACTATCTTCCACACATTTTCCACTTTACAACACTCTCAATCTGCTGGAAATCAAAAACTTGGACAGATTCATATCAAGTTGTTTAAGTATGAATAACTCACTCATTTCTCATTCTTTTTCATTGATTATTTTTCTCAATCACTTGGAACAACCTAAGGGATGATTCCACAGGTTTTCCATGGAAAACCAAGGCCTGGAACATCACCAAAACAGGCTCCAAAGTGAACAAACTTATGGTTTAGTTTTAAACTTTGATAAACTTGCTTGAACTTGAGATTTCTCATACACATTCCTATGTCCTTATACTCAAAATCAATTATATGGTTAGTTGAGCCTAAAAACAAGGTCGTGACACTTAAAATCAGAGGTTTAAACCTCATAAACTATTTTGATTAGGGTTTAACCCACAAGTAGTGTACAAGCTTAAAGCTTGTAGTTTGTGTGATTATAGGACTAGCTTGGGCTATCCTACTTGAAAATCCACACATTATTTGATGTTTTCCTTAGATTAGTTGTACTTATTCATTCTTTATTTGTATGTTCATGACCCTCCTTGATTGTTTATAACAACAAGTGTAGTGGTGAACACCAAGAGGTACCTAAATGGAAGACATGTTCTTCCCACCTCATGCATGACTTATATGAATTATATAGAGGTTCCTAAATGGGGTATTTATCCTCCTACCTCATGCTTGACCTATATGAAAATATGACAATTATTTAACTTATATAATATATTCAAATAACCAAGCTCTTGATGATGAACTAGTGGTCATTTATCAAGATGGTAGGTTACATCATCTTAGACCTTGATAACTTGTCACGATTCTAATGGAACCTTGTTCCATGAAAACATTTAAACTCTTTCGAGTTTCATAGTCTCAAGAACAAGTATCATGTGTGCTTGATGATTACTTTCTCATATGCTATTTTCATGTGATATAAATTCTGAGTCTTTAATCTTCTGTTAAACTCTCCATACTCACACACCTATGTTTCTTCGTGTAGAAGGACAAGGTGCTCCAATCTAATCAACCAAACACTAGCAGGATATCAAGTAGGAAGCTTGCAAAACCGTGAGTATACTCGATCCCGTTTTCCTTTTAATCACTTTTGGGTGTAACATGTATGTTATACAAAATACACTTCACATGAAACTATTTTAGATCACACTCTATCCATGCTATAACATTAAACTATTTGATGCTTGTTAGACTTGTATGCTATGTAAACTTTCTTGTGTCGCTTTATGTTTCATTAACTTTGCTAGCCTACCTTAACAATTATAGCGCTATAGGATTAACTCACCGCCCATGAAACTTGGGGTATTGTTAAGTTAAACATGTTAACCTCCTGCTACTCTATTGGGATAGGCAAAATTAACGCGTTGGATTCTTGGGTTTGAACATATAGTGCACCGTTTTAGCATGCTAGTAAACTTGCATATTATGATTCATGTTGGATATGAGGCTTTAAACAATTTTATTCTATATTATGCTATGTAACAAAACTTGTATACTCGCCAACTTTTGTTGATATATTTTAATACATGTTGCAGGTTGATTGATGAGATGATGTTGAGTAGAAATGCAATTTAGGTGGACTTAGATACACACCTAGATTAATTTATCATTTTAATGTTATGTTTGTTTTGAAACAATTGTTGTCTTTTATTTGAATTTTGTATAACAATTTAGTATTGAAATGAAATTTGAATTTAATTATTATTGTCACATAGTGTTATGAAGTTTTGAGCAATTTGTTCGTCTCATCTCGATGTTTCCGCCATCGGTTGGGGTGTGACAGATTGGTATCAGATCCACAACTATAGGGAATTAGGAAAAGTAGGAATCCTTTGCCCAAGTCTATAGTTTTAGGAACTTGATTCTTATTTGTCGTTTAAAACTTCATGCATTCTACCTTCCTTGCTTCTTATCTATTCTTTTTGGTCTCTTAAACATACATGCCTTTCCTAAGGCTAACACAATACACTTTTGAAGACTTGAAGGCACTCTTAACAAAAACGAGACGAATTTACCAAAATAGGCGTGAAACCCACATTTTGGTAAACGACTCTCATTCTGCTTAATTCAATTTTGCACAAAATTTACCATTAAGTTAGGAGTGAAATCCACATCTTAATGGTAATTTCCATTTCAAACTTTAGTGGACCCTCATCAAAGTGTCGAAATTATATTTTGACCCGACGAGTACCAACCACATTAGGGTACGAAATCGTCAAGTTAGGGGTAAAACCCGCATCTTGTCGATTAAGTCCCATTCCTCGATTTTCAGTCTCACCAAAGTCCCAATTGTTTCAATCAATTAGAGACGTGTAGTAACTGGAAGGGTGAGATACCGTTAATCGCTTCTCGACGAGAGTATCTTACCTATAGGCCAAAGCACGTTTTCTCTAATTCGAAAGGACTTTCGACCCACTTTGGAATAGTCGACGTTTCTCTACCCGAAATAATCCGATGTTTTATGAGCCTCTCTTTTATGTTATCTCAATTTATATGTGATTTTTATACTTGTTACTTCGTTCATTTCAAAACCGTTACACAATTCGCACGATTTATCACAATCAAAGACAATAATAACCTCTCGTGAACAAACTAAATTTACGATGCTTTCCTTATCCATGTTATGCTATGTGAAATTCATGATTATGCTATGTGAAACATTTTAAACATTTTATGCTATGTGAAATAATTTGATCACTTTATGCTACGTGAAACTTTATGCTATGTGTCGCATTCATGAAAACGATTTTCTTAAACAAACATTATGATCAAGTCTCACCTTTTCGTTCTTTTGAATCTTAGATGTCTGGCCAACTCTCCAACTCGTCTAAGAAGTCTAAGACCAGCTCTCAAAAGAAAATGATGGCATTCATGGCCAATCAGATTGCTCGTACCGTTCCAAAGATCGTCACTGAGATTCAAGCTTCTGGTACTCCAAACTCCTCCGTTGATTCAAAGGTTGAAGCACGTAAGCCCGTGTCGTTTAACTTCAAGCACTTTTCATCTTGCAACCCCAAGCCATTCACTGGCAACGATGGGGTGACCTCTATGCTCGAATGGTTTGAGAGCATAGAGGTCACGTTCATCAACAGTGAATGTCCCAAAGAGCTCAAAACGCGTAGTGTGACTGGGGTATTCCAAGCCCGAGCTCTTGAATGTTGGACAAACGAAAGGAATCTCCGTTCTAACGAAGTTTCTTATGCCTTGCCTTGGGAAGAAGTTAAAACACTCATGATGGAAGAATTTTGCCCTCCGCACGAGCAACAAAAGTTGGAAGAAGAATTTTGGGCGCTAAAACAAGTTGGTGATGATAACCTAGTGTCACACCCTGATATTTCCACATAATCCGGTGAGCCCGGTGGGGAGTATCGTGACGTAGTTGATATCATCATAGTCAATTAAACACAGTTATAGCACAGCGGAAGGCTTGGAAGGTAAGTTACTATTACAACCCAAATGTTCAAAGTACGAATAAAAGAATATACAGACGGTTGTAAAAGAAAGGATCCACGGGCGGATCTTTAAATAAAATGTAAAACGAAGTTCGACAGACTTTAAGGCATCTAGGGATTTGCAAAATCCTCTTATTGAACGCCAAGTAGCTCCAGCCTATTACGAGAGGTACCTGTCACTTAGTCTTTTGAAAATATGTCAGTTTACACTGGTAAACACAATTAACTAACTCTTTTGAAAAGGTTTAAGAAAATTGGTTTAGGTGCACATGGCACGAAAATCTTTTATAACTTGGGACAATTACATTTATAGAGAAAGTGTAATGTACATTACGGCTTAACGTACATTACGTACGACAACATGCGTAATTTTACAATCTAACGTGCGTGATTTTGTTCTTTTTCAATTAACCTGGGTTTGATCAATTTCGTCCGATTTTTTTTAATTTTCTTTTCCTTTCACTTCAAATTCGCAATTGTTCTGTCAATTTTATCGATTTGGGTTCAAACTTATCTTTGATTTTGAAAAGTTTCATCAAATTGTCGACCATCGAAATCTAATCGTAGAACAGAGGATGAAGGGATATGACGAAACTTTGATTCTGACCGTCTGAAACATGGGGAAGTGTTTATCGTTGGAAACGGAATCGAAGAAGGAGCGGGAATGATGATGCTGAACCCAGGTTTGGAGGTTGAAGAAGATAATGAGATAATCACGCATGTGTATTTAAATAATAACGCATGTTGGTTTGTTTGAGATTATAACGTGCGTGATTTTTCGATGAACGTGCGTGATTTCGTGACGTATTGGTCGTACGTTAAGCTGTAATGTATGTTAACCGCTCTCTACATTTATAATCTTGTATACAGATTTACATATTTTTCATACATTTGGGGTCCGGTTTAGAAACCGGGTCATGATTAACTGACACACCACTTGTAAAACCCACAAAGGAGTTATCCCCAACTTGTGGGTAAATTTATATTTTAGCATTTGCATCTGTCGGGTGTAGGATCATTTGGTTGGATTGTGATTAATAAATCCGCATAACCTGTTTTAATCCGTTTTGTTTGATAACATAAACTTTGGGGGTTAACAACAGTGTCCTGGATATCCTTGGCTCATTTAAGTTATTAATGGCTACGACCTATGAACGGGGTGTAGGCATACACCCGACAGATGCAAATGCTAAAATATAAATTTACCCACAAGTTGGGGATAACTCCTTTGTGGGTTTTATAAGTGGTGTGTTAGTTAATCATGACCCGGTTTCTAAACTAGGCCCCAAATGTATGACAAACTTGTAAATCTGTATACTAGATTATAAATGTAATTCTCCCAAGTTATAAAAGATTTTCGTGCCATGTGCACCTAAACTAATTTTCTTAAACCTTTTCAAAAGAGTCAGTTAATTGTATTTACCAGTGTAAACTGACGTATTTTCAAAAGACTAAGTAGCAGGTACCTCACGTAATAGGCTGGAGCTACTTGGCGTTCAATAAGAGGATTTTGCAAATCCCTAGATGCCTTAAAGTCTGTCGAACTTCGTTTTACATTTTATTTAAAGATCCGCCTGTGGATCCTTTCTTTTACAACCGTCTGTATATTCTTTTATTCGTACTTTGAACATTTGGGTTGTAATAGTAATTTACCTTCCAAGCCTTCCGCTGTGCTATAACTGTGTTTAAGTGACTATGATGATATCAACTACGTCACGATACTCCCCACCGGGCTCACCGGATTATGTGAAAATATCTGGGTGTGACAGGTTGGTATCAGAGCCAACATTGAGTGAATTAAACACTAGCCTTTTGTGTTTAATCTCAATGACACAGTAGCACATTCCTTAGACTTCCGAGTCTAGGCAAATGACCTAGGATTAATCTTAATCTTATTTGGTTTATGTATATTGTTTTTCTTGTTTGACAGGTTCACACATAGAAGATGCCACCACGTGTTAGAGGAGGAAAAGGGAAGGGTCCTATAAGAGGAGACCATCTAGCCAAGCAGGGCCTTCTCACCGCCGCACGCCCTCGGCATCATTTAGCTCCGATCCTTATAACGATTGGAGACATTCGCTAGAACCCGCTAGGCGATCTGTTTCGCTAAGCACTTCGCCATCTTACCACCATTCCTTTGGGCCACAACAACCACAAGAGCCCCAACACTCTCACCACTAGCAACATTCGCTGCATTCACACCATTCTCACCATTCTTCCCATCATTCTCATCATTCTTCTCACCACTCCTATACCCAGGTGTCACACCCCGATATTTCCACGTATTACCGGTGGGCCCGGTGGGGAGTATCGTGACGTAGTTGATATCATCATAGTCAAATAATCACAGTTCAATGCACAGCGAAAGTCTTAAGTAATAATATTACAAACCGATTTGAAAGTAACATAAAATATTACACAACGGGTTGTAAGTGGATCCACTGGCGGATCTAAAATAAAAAAGGAATGTTGTTCAACAGATTTAAGCATCAAAAGCTTGCAAGACTTGTTGATGCATAATGTCTATCGCTTGCGTCATCAGTCTATGTCGTGTCATTTATATGTAATAGGGTTTAAAAGTTAAGATTTTTGTATGTATTTGGGCCAGGTCGCACAACCTGAATGGTCAGGTCGCACGAAGTGGATTGTCCAACTCGTGCGGACTGGACTTGTTATTTCGTGCTTTCTGGCAAGCCTATAAATAGGCTAGTAGTGTTCTTCATTTGTAACTTTCTGGAGAATTTTGTACCGAAGTGCTGTCCGATTCTCTCTGTACCAAAACGTTTAATATCAATGAAGAACATGTTTAAAGTGACTTTCTACTCTTCTACTATTGTTCTAACACTGATTGACGGTTTCTAGTCTGATTCCGCCTTTCTAGAAACTAGATCTGACTCTGATTGACTCGTTTAGATGAATCCTCGATCCTACAAGTGGTATCAGAGCTCAGGATGAGTCAAATCTGTTGATATCAGTGTTTTGAACGGTTTAGAATCATATACTTCTACTCTTTCTTGGATTTTCAGACGAATTCACAGATAAAATGGACTGAATTTTAGATATTATGTGTAAAACACCATTTTGAACAATTGTACAAAGTTGCAGACCATAAATCACACTAAAACTGATCCAAAAATGTCAAAAACTTGAAATTTTGATAAACTAAGTCTTCAAACGAGGTGAAACTGTCCAAATCGTATGAAAATGATGTTCAAATCGTGTGAAATTGATCAGATCGTTTGAATTTTTGTCAAACCGTATGAAATTCTTATCCAGATCGCACGGATTGGACCAAATCATGTGAAAATTTTCAAAATTGTGTGACCAGATCGCACGAGCTGATCAGATCGTGTGAAGTTGTTTAGACCGCACGAACTGAAATTTTTTAACAAGTATTTGTCATCTCGCACAGTGTGGATAGTCCAGGTCGTTTGAAACAGTCCAGGTCGTTTGAAACAGGTCGTTTGAAACAATTCAGGTCGTCTGAAAGTCCAGATTGTTTGAAAGTCCAGGTTGCTTGAAATTGTAATTTTTCAAAACTTACAAATTTTTCGAAACATTTTTCAAAGTATAAAAATGGATAATCAAGAGTTTTACAATGCGTTTTTCGGAGGAGGTATGACTGTTCAAACTCCAGCAAGTATAACTCAGAATATGAATATGGAGAACGAGCTAGGAACCATGCAAAAACCACCGAAACTGCTCAACATTGAAGATTATTCGGGGTGGCAGGATAGATTTCGCACGTGGGTTCAGGCGAATCACCTCGAATGTTGGCTGAAAGTTGAAACGAAATATGTAGTTCCAATGAATGATGATGGTCTTCCGAAAACACTTAACACGTTAACTCTGGCTGAACAAGAAAACTTTAAAGCCGAGAAGAAGATGGTCAGTATATTGCAACAGGCAATTAAGGAAGACATTTTGGTACTGTTACAGCATCAGGGTGACGCGCAATCTATTTGGAATGCTCTTAAAATCAAATTTCTTGGGAGTGTTTCAATGATCAAAAGCAAAAAGGCGCTACTGAAAAAAGAATTCGACATTTTTACTGCTATCAGTGGAGAGTCAACGAAAGAGTTGATTGAGAGGTACTGTCACTTGGTAGTGGAGATGAAACGTTTGAATATAGATAAAACAGACGAAGAGTGGGTTGATAAGTTGGCTGACGCACTGCCACAAGAAGAGTGGGGTACATTCTTATTGGTTTTGAAGAACAACTTGGAATACGTGGGTTTCAATTTGAGTACGTTTATTGAGAGAATTGAAGCTCAGGAGCTTGAATTTCGGAAGATGAGGAAAATGAAATCTGCAAACGTACAGCAAGATGTTCAGCTTTATTACAAAGGAAACTCATCTGCCACATCTGCTCCGAGTCCAAAGATTCAAACGGTATTCAGTGCAGATTCTTCATCGGGAGTACCTCAAAGCATGCCTAACAACAACGTTTCACTATTTTCAAATTACGAACCGAATCCTAAGGTTCAGAATTTTCAAGAACAGGTTTCTTCTCAAAGTTCTTCAGGTTCGAACAGTCAGAGTTATAGTCATGGGATACAGTGCAATATTGCTGTTAATATAAAAAATGGTCAAGATTTTACTGAGACAGCCGCAAAGCAGCATATAGCACTTCTAGCTTCTGTACTTGAGTCTTACGAGAGTCTAGTAGCCGGGCGAATTGGTAACCCAGACATGACTAAAGAAAATTACGATCAAATTGATCCCGAGGAACTAGAACTCATCGATATAAAATGGGGTATGGCGAGCATTGTGAGAAGAGCTCAGAGGTTCATGGAAATTAACGGAAGAAGTTGTCTCACAGGTCCTGATCCTAAACTTGGATTCGACAAATCAAAGGTGACTTGCTTCAAGTGTAAAGAGAAGGGGCACTTCAAGCGCGAATGTCCGAACAGAGAAGTTAATAACCACCAGAATCCATTCGCCAACGATTATTACCGACATGCCATCTATCATAAAAACAGTCAACAACCATTCAATCTACGCACTCAAATTGAGAACAGTCCATCCAAACAAACAGAAAAAGCTCTTTTGGTGAATCAAGATGACGAAAAGATTCCAGAAGGCTTCAGTTGGGATAAGTACATTCCAGGAGGTGGTCTTGCAATGATGGCTAAAATTACTGAAGAGCCGGAATTGGAAATCAAGGAATGTGTTCCTGAAGTTGAAGAAGTCAGTGAAGTGGTGATTGAATAAAGTTTTTCAGATCTAGAAGAGGAGGCAGCAGCGGTCTACTATTATCAGTCTGAACAAGAGGTTATTACTAATGCATTTAAATCTATAATGCCAGCTAATGTGTTTGATTCTTTTGCAGATTTCTTTAGTGAACCGACTACGGGTTTTTGCCCATAGTACAAAGTTGAACAAACTCCAGTTCAACAGATCATTGATGCCTCAAAGGAAATGAATGAAGAGACTTTGAAAGAAATAGCAGACAAAGCTCTTATGGTCAAGCTGCAAGAGGTAGAACAAACTAAAACACCTTCTGATAACAACGAGACCAAAGATGCAACTCAAGAGTCAGTATCAGTTGAAAAGGAGTCAATTATCGAGACTTGTGATACGTATGAGTCAGGAGAGAAGTCCGAATCCGATGATAAATCAGAAAATGTGAAGTCCGAATCCGGAGAGAAATCTGAGTCTGAGTCCGGAGAGTTTGGTAAATCGGAAAGTAAAGATGATAAACAAGAAAATGTTTTTGAAAAAGTTGATCCAATTCTTGAAATGCCATGCAAAAACTGTTTGAAACCATGCATGGATTGTCTTGAAAAAGAAAAACAGTTTCAAGAATTGAAAAAGTTTAACGGCAAATTAAAATTTGATTTTAATGATGTTAAAGAAGCTTATGACACTCTGTCACGATCAATTATAATGATTCACACTGAGAGTAAAGAAAATGATAAAATTGTTAATTTGCTCAAAGCTACGGTCATGGATAAGCAAATGTCGATTAACATCCATCTGGACAAAATCGCATCTCTAAAGAAGGAACTTGAACTGATGCGCATTGAGACAGAAAGAGTCGACAAAAAGTTGATCAGTTATCTTTCATCTTCATATGTGATTGATCAGATCGTTCCTCAACAAACTGAAGTTAAAACAGCTTTCAAAAATGTTCCACCCCCAATGTGGAATCATTATACTCAGAAATATCCAGAAGGGGTGGAGGAGGCATTGAATCTCAAACTGAGAACATAAGAGAATGAGTTACCGGAAAACATAGATGTTACATTCTCTCCGTCTGACACCGACAACGAGTCACAATTGGTTAAAACAATTGTAGACCAAGTGTTGGATGAAGAGAGTGATAACACTGATTTCGAAACGGTTAAAACTCATTTTGAGAATTCCAGTTAAGATTCTGAAGATGACGGAAACTTTCTTGATAAGTTTATCCCAAAGTCAGATAAAGTTTTGGATGACGATTCGATCATTGTGGTTTACACGATGACCGGAACTGACAAACTATATACTGATTTTGAGTACCCGATTTAGAATGCGAACCTGGAAAAGGTTGAAAAAGTTTTTAAACTCGTGGAAATTGATATCTCAGAAGTAAACAATAATTCGTTTTTATCAAAACCAAAAAAATCTTTTGTTAAACAACAACCGACAAATAACCCAGGAAAGAAAAATAAATGCGTGGGTAACAATGGTAATAACAATAGACATGGTAATAATTACAAAAAGAAAGGTGTTGGTTTTGAGATGAAAATGGTTAAGAAAGAAGTTAAGCCAAAAGAAAAATTGAGTGAAGTGTTTGTGGCTAGTAATAATACAGAAGTCGAAAAGGATTATATCTTTAGTAAGCAAGCAATTGACGATTTTATTATGGCCAAAAGGATAAGAGACGAGGCCAACAGATCCACTTTTGTTGAATATGACAAAAGAATCTGTTATCGATGCAATGAAATTGGTCAATGGCCAAACAATGTGTAAAAAATATAATAAAACCAGTTTTCCATAAACCAAAACCAAAAATTTCAAAGGATGTCAAGGGAAAATCACCTATGGTATCCCCCGTGTGTATTCTTAAACGCGGTGAATCATTGAAGTTAGAGGATAAACCAAAATCAACTTTTGAAATTGGTGAATCTTCAAAATCACAAAAGACTTCAAAGGTTTATTCTAAAACAAAGACTTACCAAAGTCAATCATGGGCTGAGAAACCTAAACATTCTTTTGAGGAAAAGAAAATGAAAGAAGTTTTAAAATCTGAACCAAAAATTTTTGCCACCACTGATGAGAAAATTGAGTTTGAGTTAGATAAGTTGATTGAAGAATTCCCACCTATCAAGGAAGGAGCTCTAAAATCAACACCAGAATCTGATGTTCCAAATGTTGTTTTTAACATTCCAAAAGTTGACATAGTAGCTCATGATATTGTCTTTGGTAGTGTACCAAATGTTGAAAAATCTTGGGTATCATTGTTTAAGTAAATGTCTTTTGATGTGTGTAGGGGTTTCCAAGGTTTATCATTTCTAAATGGATAATGGATAGCGGCGCCTCACGGCACATGACAGGGATGTTAGTACTTCTATACGACGTCAAATCAATCAATGGAGGTTATGTCGGGTTTGCTGGAACTCAAGGTGGAAGAATTGTTGGAGAAGGAATACTTACTAACGGGGTCGTATCATTCGATAAAGTGAACTACATTGCTGAGTTAGAAAACAATCTGTTGAGCATTTCTCAGATTTGTGATAAATCATTTACTGTTCATTTTACAAAAGATGAATGTCTGATTCTTAAACTGGGGTTTAAGATGCCCCAAGAAATGGTGTTGATGCGCGCTCCTCGTGAAAACGATCTCTATATGCTAGACATGAGCGTTGCAACAACGACAGATAAAAAGGCACAATGCTTTCTGAGTAAGACGAAGGCGACTGAAAAAGAATCCATCATGTGGCATCGTAAAATGGGCCATATTCATTTGAGAAAGATGAACTTTTTAGTTCATAATGATCTTGTAGAAGGTGTTAATTTGAAAAACTTCCATCTTAACGATGACTGTATTGAATGCAAGAAAGGGAAGCAGACGAAGAAATCGCACCCGAAAAAGCTCTTGAACTCTATCAGATTACCGCTCGAAAGACTCCATATGGATCTTTTCGGACCGGTAAATGTGAAAAGCATAAGTGGAGATCTATACTGTTTAGTTGTTACTGACGACTTTACAAGATTTCCCTGGGTGTTGTTTCTAGAGAAAAAAGATGAAACATTTGATTCTTTGATGAGGTTATTAAAAAAGATGGAGAATGTTTATAAACTGCCGATTAGACGTATTCGAAGCGATAATGGCACGGAATTCAAGAACAACCGTATGCTCGAATTCTGCAACGATAAGGGCATTCTTCATGAGTTCAGCGCACCGTATACTCCTCAACAAAACGGTGTCGCAGAACGGAAAAATCATACGTTGATCGAAACGGCTCGTACCATGTTAGCAGATTCGAAATTACCGGTATATTTTTGGAGTGAAGCGGCTGCCACGGCATGTTACACGCTCAATCGAGTTCTTACGGTGAAAAAGTACAAGAAAACTTGTTTTGAATTGCTTCATCTTTACAAACCAAATCTGAAATATTTAGAACCATTCGGATCACCATGCACATTCATTGATCCAGACGGTAAATTTGGTTCAAAAGCTAATGAAGGTTTTTTTTGTAGTATACGCTAGTCCATTGAAGAGAGTTTTTGTTCCGAGTTTGGGGAAGATCATACAAGTTCAACATGTTGATTGTCAACGGTTTACCGCTCCGAATCAACTTCCCAAAAACAGGTTGTTATTTGATTACGCCAATCTTTGGGAGTCATTCCATCTACCGACAGAGCCGAATGAGGAGGAACTGGCGTTCTTATACTAACAACAGCAGTCTCTTTCACAAGAACAAGTGCCGAGACCATTGGTGGTTTCTTCGCCCACCGTGGGTTCAAATGATCATGATGCTGGTCATAGTGGAACTGCACATGTACCCCCAGAAGAAACATCTCCAATATTTGACCAATCTGACGACTCAGAATCAGAACCGATCCGATTTATGACGAGGAACCAAATAATGCGACTTCAAATGCTTTTGATCACACGGGTGATCAGAATATAACAAATTTGCAATCGGAAGTGAGCGTACCGGATACGGTCATGCCAAGAACGTTATCTTACCATCCGTCGGAGCAAATCATTGGTGACCTTCAAAGCGGCGTGAAAACCCGCGAACAAATAAACAAAAGACTTACATGTTTTTACTCCTCTGTAGCACCTTTACAAGTAGACTTCTCATTAAAATGTTTTATCTCGCAGGTAGAGCCGAAAACATACAAAGAATCATTGACCGAAGAGAGTTGGGTAAATGCAATGCAAGAGGAGTTACAACAGTTTGAAAAGCTTGAAGTGTGGAGGTTGGTTGATCTCCTGGAAGATCAGAAGTTGATCAAGACCAAGTGGGTCTTCAAATGTAAGAGAGATGATAGAGTGGTTATAGTTAGGAACAAAGCACAGTTGGTAGTCCAAGGATTTAGTCAGCAAGAAGGGATTGACTTTACTGAAGTATATGCTCCCGTTGCTCGTCTTGAGGCAATCAGAATCTTCTTGGCGTTCGCGTCATGGAAGGGATTCAAGGTCTACCAACTGGATGTCAAATCTGCATTCCTCTACGGCAAGATTAAAGAAGAAGTGTACATCGGTCAACCACCGGGTTTTACCGATCCTGTACACAAAGACAAGGTGTATTTACTCGACAAGGCCTTATACGGATTACACCAGGCCCCGAGAGCTTGGTACGAGACGCTTTCCCAGCATCTGCTGACCAACAGGTTCACCAGAGGGACTGTCGATAGTACCCTGTTCACTAAAGAGGTTGCATGACATCTACTTATCGTGCAGATATACGTGGATGATATAATTTTCGGATCAACGAACAATGAGTTATGTAAAGAGTTTGAGAAGGTCATGAAGAAGAAGTTTGAAATGAGTTCAATGGGGGTGATGAAGTTCTTCCTAGGGCTTCAAGTTGAGCAACTGCCCGATGGAATCTTCATACACCAGACTAAATATGTGAATGATGTGTTGGACAAATTCAATATGTCCGAATCATCTCCCATATCAACCCCCTGGCTACGAAACATGGCATATGTCCGGATGAAAGTGGTGAGAAAGTGGATGAAACGCAATATCGGTCAATCATAGGATCGCTAATGTATCTGACAGCATCACGATCGGACATCATGTATCCAACCTGCCTCTACGCCCGGTACCAGTCAAGTCCCAGAGCATCACACATGATGATAGTGAAGAGGATCTTACAGTATCTCATAGGTTGCCCAAGCACCGGCTTGTGGTATCCCCGATCCGGTGACTTCTCTCTAACTGGATATTCCGACTCTGACTTCGGGTGCTGTAAGTTAAACGCTAAGTCCACAACTGCTGGTTGCCAGTTCTTTGGAACTCGGCTAATCACTTGGCAGTGTAAGAAACAAACCACAGTCGCTCTCTCGACTTGTGAGGCCGAATACGTTTCGGCATCCAGCTATTATTCTCAGATCCTCTGGATCCAACAACAAATGAGGGACTATGGTCTGCAATTCTTAGACACACCAATTTTTGTGGACAACGAGGCAACCATTAATATCACTAAAAATCCGGTTCAACACTCTAAAACAAAACATATTGAGATTCGACATCATTTTATTCGTGATTGCTACTAGAAAAAATTGATTCGAATTGATTATATTCACACCGATGATCAGAGAGCTGATTTTTACACTAAACCCTTTGATAAAACAAGATTTAATTATCTTTTAAAATTGAACGGGTTAAAGAATTTGGTTTCTGGGAGGGTGGTAGAGTGTGTGGCCGAGGCGGACGGCGATCAGAAGTGATCTGCGTCTAGTTGTCATGTTTTCTGTACAGTTTCTTTACTGCTTTTGATGAAACCAAAAACACAAAAATATGTTTTTGAATTTAGGGGGAGAAAGTTTATAGAAAATACAAAAACATGATAAAATTTCATAAAAACAAAAAAACATCGAAAAATCAAAATGAGTTTTGTTGTGAAAAAGAGGAAATGATAGTACATCAGTGGACTATCACAACATGCTAAAGAAATGGAAAGTCAAAATGATTTTAAACAAGTCTCACTGATGATGTGCCAGTAGACTTCACACGACTAGTAGATTGAATTTGAGATATAAACATAAATATCAATACTTGCTTATCTTGTGGGGAACATCTCTCGGATATATGGGTAACCCCCGAAATCTTGTTTAAGAGATTGCCTAAATCTGAGATACTAGGTCTTTATACTGTTTGATATCTGGGGTATTATACCTGGTTTTCTGATATTGCGGAAGCAATGGCCTAGACCTAGTATAATACTTAATGCGCTTTAAAAAGCTTACCCTCTGCATAAAAATTGAAAAATATCGAAAGATATGAATCAATTGCAGTTGAAGAAAAGATTCTCAAAAGGGAACACACCTAAAGTCGAGCCTTCATCTCTTTGACTGAACGAAAGTTCATACCTGAGCTCTCAAGGTCTCGCACTAACCCAAATACAGATATCAGATTGGTATACTCACTTGTAAGACTGAATCTAGGGAATTTTGATACAGGAGTATATTCTGAGGTGGGACACGCGAATAAGTTAGTTTCTTAAAACACTAATTCGTATCTGAATCAATTGAAACTTGTGTAGAAGTTTAAGTGGACAACAACACTGACAATCAGAAGTGAATTTGTTTAAGACTTATAGGTTAAATCAAGATCAACGGTGTTAGTGATATGTCTCAAAAACTGATATGATCCTCTTACACAAACTCACAAAAAGATGTTTGTAAATATGTTTGTACAGTTTCCTGTTTCTTAAAATCCAAAAGATTTTCTGTTTGTTTAGCTAAAATGTTGAAAAAATCAAAAAGATTTGTTATTTCATCTTATTTTCGACAACAGATGTTGGGGATTTGATGATCAAAGTCCAACAGTGCTAAACAAGTTGGATCATTTGGGTTGGATAAGAAAAGTTTGAGAAAAATGTTGGTAATTGCTCAAAATGTTTAAAAAGTTCATTAATTTGAACTTAAAATGTTTAAAAAATGTCAGCGAGATCAGAATTTGGTCAGCCAAGGTCATTAACTTGGACTTGGCACGCTAAACAGTTGACCAGGGTCATTAAATTGGACTTGGTTAAATGAGTGTGTTGGTAAAAAGTTAAAAATTCAGAAATTTGATAAATAAAACTTCACACGAGGTGCCAACTCGTGCGAGCTGGCCAAACTGTGTCAAATACTGGCCAGACCGCACGAACTCCTCAAAACGTTTCAAATATTCAACTCGCACGACCTGGCATTATCTATATAAGGGAGAGACAAGATCACGTGAAATGTTTCAGTCTTACAACATACCGCACCACACACACTTTCTTCAGGCGATTTGAGTGATTCATCATTTTTCAAGCTATAATCTTGTAATTTGTTGTTCGGATTCATTGTATAAGTTGGTTCGCACAACTTATATCATGGGAAAGGTACTGATTGATTCATAATTGAACCAAACTTCATGAACTCGTATGAACTCAGACGAACAGATTCTTTGAACTTAGATCTAGGCTTATGTAATGGATTAAATTGAACAAAAATCATATCAATGTGATTGGATTTTGTTGTAGAACAAATCTAGGGCATCAATTTCATAATAAAACATGTTTTAAAAACCTGCAATTTCACTGTTCATGAATGTTTGTTCAAACGAGGTGATGACTCAGACCGCACGAGATGGCCAGACGGTGTGAATTGTTCTAGATCGCTTGAGATTGGCCAGATCGTTTGAATTCCACACCGTTTGGAATTGGTCAACTCGTTTTGGATTCCACACTGTTTGAAATTGGTCAGTTCGTTTGAGACCAGATCGTTTGGATTGGTCAGTTCTTTTGACCACCAGACCGTATGAGATGGTCAGATTGCTTGAACACCAGATCATTTGAAAATTTCTAAACAAGTTTGGCACGAGGTCACATGAACTGGCCACATCGCTTGAGGCCAGATTGTATGATTTTAGTGTTGTCTTGAAACTTGTGCAAAATGTTTAACTTGTTTGTTTTTGTTTCTGTTTCAGGCATCGAACGTGGTGTTTGAACCATCGCACAATACTTGCTGTGTTTACGATGAAACTCTACCAAAGATGGTTGTGTTTAAAGAGATTTTGCCATTCATGAGGCGTTTACCAATTCAAAAGGCTTTAACGAATCAGCACAAAGTTTTCAAATCTCATGTTGGTCATTTTTGGAAGAATGCTAGTTATGATGAAGTGAATGATGTTATTAATTCAAGTGTTAGTATAAATGATGAAGATAAAGAAATCATAATCTCAGAACAGCTTGTACGAGAAGTATTGGAGTTTCCAGATGATGATAATTCGCCAACAGGGTTTCCGGAAAAGATGGTCAAAGGATGTATGCTTAGAATGGGTTATAACGGTCCGTTGAATAAAGCAAATTATTTGAAAGCCTGTTTTATGAAGCCGTACAAATTCTTTATTCACTCAGTGATTCATGCGCTAAGTCACATGAAAGGTGGATACGATGTTGTGTGAAAGACTATCAAATGTGTATGGTGACGGCGTTGGTGCTAAACAAGAAATACAACTTTTCTAGAATTGCCTTTCATTACATGAAAGATAATATTACTTCTGGTAGTCGAAGTTGGGTGTATCCAAGGTTTGTACAGATGATGTTGGATCATGCGTATCCAAATCTGAAGAAAGATGAACAAAATGATCTAATGTTGTTGCATCACATGGATAATGAAACGTTAATCCGATTATCCAAGTACACAAAGAATTGGCCTGAACCGAAGAAGACAGAGTTTTTCGGATTCATCAAAAGTGATAAGTATGAAGATCCAGATCTAGTAAATCATCTAAAGTGGAGGAATGATGCTGAAATGAAAGAAAAGAGTGCAATTGATGAATTAAACAAGTTAGAAGAATTCTGTGAAACTCGAAATGATTGGTATACAAAGGTAGAAAAAGAGAAGAAAAAAGGTGGAAAGAGAACTCCTACACCGAAAGTCCAAGCTGAAGAAGGATCTTCTTCTCAACCACAGAAGAAACGTAAAAAGAAAGCGGTTGAAACATTGCTAGTTGATGAACCAGAAGTAGACGAGACAGAAGCGAATGTTGAAAAAGATCAAGAACCGTTAACTCCTGAAACTGAGCAGTTATTGAAAGATATTGATGATACTTTAGAAGCTGAGAAATCAGCTAGTAAGAAAGTAGTTGATGATAAAGAGGAGAGTTCATCTGGTTCAGAAGTTGATATTGATGCTCAAGTTGAACATTGGATCAGAGAAAACTATGATCCAAAAGATAGAGAGAAACAAAAGAAGAGAAAGAGGAGTTCAGATGATGATGATGAAACATATGTTCCACCAGAGAATGTTCAGGTTATAAAATCACCATCTTCAGGAGGTAGAAAGAAATCAACATCAAGAAAACGTGTCGAAACTCCAGCAGCGCGAAAGTTAAAATTCAAGCTGAAATTAAATCCACCACCAGAATCACAAACTAAACCACCATCACCACCACAAAAACAACCAATATCATCACCACCACGACAACCATCACCAGAACCTTTACAATCACCACCACAACATCATATTTCATCACCTATTCATGAACAACCACCAATAACATCACCACACGTCCAACAAACACCACCAACCACACAACCACCAGTTCATACTACTCCTGGATCGTCTAGTTTTAAAAATTTTCCGCATATTCCAAAGGGTACAGTTCTTGAAGAGCTTGCTGGTTTTAGCTTTGTGAATGATGATCTGGTGTGAATGATGATCTGGTGAAGAAGTTGCAAAAGACGGCGAATGAGTTGTTAAATGATAATAAGAAGTTAGAGGAACGTGTCAAGTCTGTTGAATATGAGAATTCATCTTTGTTGAAAAAGATTGAAGTTGATCAAGTAGACATAGACATTCTGAAAGTTCGAATAGCTGTCTTGGAAGAAGAAGAAAAGTCTCGAAGGGATGAGCAGAATGAGTACTTCAAGTTGAAAAATCAAGAGTTAGAAGCCAAAAATGCAAAAAAGGAACATGAAGAGTATACGTTAAAGAAAGTGTTGGAAGATTTGATTGGTAAGCCGATTGAACAAAGGTTTGAAGAGATAGAACTTGCAGAAGTAAGAGTAAGACGTGAAGCTGAAATGGAGGCTGGAATGAAAGATAAGGGTAAAAGTGTTCTAGTTGAAGATGATGTTCAAGTGACTGAAAGGGAAATTGTTCTGTCTGAGCCGAAATCCCCGACAAGAGTTCCAGAATCATCTATTCTAGCTCATTGTCCATTAACTTCAGTTTCTGGTGTGATTAACGACAATGATGAAGATGATGAAGAAGACGAAGATGATAATCTGAAAGATGATGCAGATGAAGTATATTCTGTTCATAGCGATGATGATGATGGTGGAAATGATGATGCTGATCAAGGTAATTCTGGTATAAAAGTAACTGAAGCGTCACAAGAAGAGAATATTGACGAGTATCTTCAAGATGATGCAAACGAGGAACCAGAAAATGCAGGAGGAAAGGGGGAGCATGGTGATACTGAAAATGTTGATGAGAATGTTGATCAGGGTGCAGGTTTGATTCTACGTTTTGAACATGATGTAGAGGAAGGTGAGATATTGCATACTTATACTAGAGCTGAGATCATTAAGATGATGCATATTGAAGAAAGTGAGTTTAACTTTGATTTTGAAGAGGAGTTGAACGAGTTTAATATCAATCATCAACCTACATATCAGTACAAGTATGTTGAAGAAGCTGATAATTATGATAAAGTGGAAGTAGAAGACTGGAGCGATGATGATCAGTCTGAGAATGCTAATGTTGATACTTCTAGCTTTCCAACTCTCGCTGAGTTTTTCAGTCAAGCAAATGAGGATGAATTGAGAAGAAAAGTTGCTGAAAGTGTTAGGAGTAGAGTTTAGAGAAATGTCTAAAGAAGAACAACGTGAAGAATGAAAGAAGTGGTTCAAGAAGGATACGGAAAGAAAATTCAAAAGACCACTACAGTATTACAGAAGGGATAGAGATGTTTCTCTGGGTGATATCATAAGCTGGGGGTACTTGCCAAAAGTCAACGCTTATGCTATTTTTAAGAGAATTTGGTGTTCAATATTTCCAATATATTCAAGATATAATGTCTTTACCTTGGTGGGATGTTGAAAAGTTATCCCAAGTCAGAACATTATCATATCCAGTCAGAGTTCATGATATGCTAACATGGGGCTTGATGAAATTTGAAGCTTTCAAAGAATTTCATCACTGGAAGCCACATTATCCTAAGAAAGTCAAAAGAAAGGATCCTGTTACAGGTATTGAAGAAACAATTCTGAAGATCAAGAAGCCCAGGGTTATGAAGAATATTCCATTGCCAAAGATGGAATAGAATTTTCATGAAGGGTTTGTATGTTGGGTTTATAGTTGCATGATGACCGAAGCAGTAATTGTGTATCGAGTTAGGAATGAAAGCAGATATATTCATTTATACGATCCGATGTGGATAGTAAATTGTTCTGCAAAGGATATTGAATGTTTGTTTGTAAACAAGATTGGATATAAGGCAGAAGATAAAGATCAAGCTATGCAGTTTCAGAAGGTAGCTACAGTATGTTTTCAGAAGGGTATAAATTCTGAAAATATGTGGTTATCAAGTTGGAGAGAGATTGAAAGAGAAGAGTTTCTGAAAGCAGAGAAGGAGAGAGAAGAGCGTGAAGAAAAAGACAGAATCGCTCGAGCTACATGTTTTCAAAGGCTAGCTGAGGAAGAAAAGAGAGTTGCAAAAGAGAAGGAACAGCTCAGGAAAGCGTTATTGAAAAAGCCGAAGCTAAGGGAAGAATTTTTCAAGTCTTTGTGAAGAATGTTTTGAAGACAGGCTGACTGAAGACTGCGGCAATATCCAATGGGGAGTTTGTTGATGCATAATGTCTATCGCCTGCGTCATCAGTCTATGTCGTGTCATTTATATGTAATAGGGTTTAAAAGTTAAGATTTTTGTATATATTTGGGCCAGGTCGCACGAAGTGGATTGTCCAACTCGTGCGGACTGGACTTGTTATTTCGTGCTTTCTGGCAAGCCTATAAATAGGCTAGTAGTGTTCTTCATTTGTAACTTTCTGGAGAATTTTGTACCGAAGTGCTGTCTGATTCTCTCTGTACCAAAACGTTTAATATCAATGAAGAACATGTTTAAAGTGACTTTCTACTCTTCTACTCTTGTTCTAACACTAATTGACGGTTTTTAGTCTGATTTCGCCTTTCTAGAAACTAGATCTGACTCTGATTGACTCGTTTGGACGAATCCTCGATCCTACAAGATTCTTTATTTGATACTAGGAGTAGCCAACCCATTACGCATAGTACCTGCACTTAACCTTTTGAAAAATACGTCAGTTTAAACTGGTAAATACAAATAACCGACTCTTTTGAAAAGTGTTTATAAAAATTGATTTAAATGCACAAGGCATAAATATTCTTTATTAACTTGGGACAATTATTTAAGAATAATCTTGTCTACAGATTTATATGTTTGTCGTCCATTCAGGACCCGGTTAGAAGAGCCGGATAAGATTAATAGACACACCACTTGGTATAATACCCACAAGAAGTTTCCTTATGAGTGGGGTACCTTTTTACATACGCAACTGTCATGTGTATGCCTACACCCCATGCTTAAGTCGTGGCCATTTCTAATTAATGAGCCGAGGATATCCAGGACATGGTCATTAACCCCCCAAAGGCATTGCATCAAACAAGACAGATTAAAACGGGTTATGCATCTTTTTAATCACATTCCGATTGTACGATTTCATACCCGACCAAGCGGTATTATTATAATACCGTATCCCAAGCCCGTATAAGGGAAAATAAGTTAAAAGTATTTACCTGAGCAAAAATATAAATTTATCCTCAGTCGTATATCAATCAACAAGTACAAGTATCTTTTTCTGGGCTCCTAATCTGGAACGAAGGTTTTAATAACCTATTAGATTCCTAACGGGTCTTATTCAAGTCTTATTCAAGTCTTAACTTAGACCGGTTAGTTTTAAAGAAAGGTTTACGGTTTGAAACGCAAGATTAAGCGAAGTCCGGATTAGAATGTGATTTAGACCCGACAAGTATGAAGACTTGTATAAAATGGGTAAACTAACCACCTTCTGGATTTTGAAGTAAAAATGATAACGTTTGCCCGTTTCGGTTAATTTATGCAAACTAGTTACATAAGCCTTACCGAACGCGAATATGCATAACGGGTAACCAAATGAGTCATGTACAGGTTTCACAAGTTAATATGCTTTAAATATGTTGTGATATCAGTAGGATACCTTCCATTATGCCCAAAACGAATTTAAACCCAATTTAAGCCCCATAGGGGTATTTTGGTTATTTTAAAGTTTATAAAAGAGGTTAAATAGTAATCTGAGGTTCTGGTCTAAAACAATCAGTAAAAATATTTATTTTAACAAGTTATATCAGTAAGATATCATATATATGTGAAATTTATCATCTATGACCAAACTATGCACCGTAGGGGCATTTTGGTCATTTCACATATGTTATAAGGGTCAAATTTAGAAATCTGAGTTCAAAACTTTTACTTACTATTAAAGTATAAAAATTTGCTTATAATATCAGTAGGTAATAGGTTCTAAGTGTCAAATGTAGTTTTAACCCATACCATGCGTTTAAATCGCATAAAAGTCGGTATTTGACGATATTCGGGTTGAATAAGGAAATCTGAGATTTTGATCATCCTTTACTGTTTAAAATAACTTATTTAATATATAAAATCAATAGGAAAAGGTTTGATATGTAAAGGATGTGTAAAACTTATTTTATTAGCGAAAAGGGCATTATCGTCAATTACCGAGCCTATGCAAGAACTCTATGTTATGATCAGTTTATAATTTAATAAAAATCTCCAAAAATCTCTAAATATTATATTACATCAGTGGATAAAAGGGTTGGTGTCAAAATTTGGGTTTAAATAGGATTTATGTCAAAAATGCCATTTAATTAATAAAAAAGCTTTCATTTTACGATATCAAGCATAACTCTCAATTTAGACCATGAATTGATGTCAAATTTTTAGGACATACTTAAATATCAGTAATAAAGGTTTTTGTCCACTCACATTTTCAAAAATCTCGTTTTAATATGAAAAGGGCATAATGGTCAACATTTAAGCATTTAACGGAAACATGCAAATGATTCAGATTTCTAAGGGACCATATAGTATAATCTCAGAGGGTTATACTAACATGTAATATGGTCCTAAGGAACCCTAAGGCATATCTAAAACAAGCTAAATCGGGTCAGAACTGAAAGTCAAAGCAAAAGTCTACTTTTGCGACTTTCGGTTGCGAACCGAGTCTAAACTCAGAATTGTCGGGTTGAACATGCCTAAACATGTTCTTATATTATTTACTAAGTTATGTAAGTGTTAAAACATGTTCCATAACCTCTGCATTATTAGTTATGAATTAATTTGTAAAAACTGATTCTGTTGACTTTTTATTAATAAGTTTGACCCGACAATTGACAAAGTTAGAGTGAAAATCAGTAGGTGCCCTTTTAAGGGTTTATTACTTACATAATTACCAACTCATAGCCACTTTCCATTCGAATAATGACTGGACCATTAGTGATTAATCACTAAGTCAAATCTTAATTACGATAGCTTTGACTTTTGGTCATTAAGCTAATAAAACTTGAACTAGAGAGGCTAAGAATGCTTACAAGAACTCTTAGCACGAATTAGGAACAGAAGAAAGCTTCCTTGATCAGCAGGAGGATTCAGAGAGTGAGCTAGAATGAAGTTTTCAAATGTGCAAATTCTTAAGTGCAAACAAAGGGCCTTTATATAGCAATTTCCATTTCATATGATCAATCCACATGTCGCTACATTGATCCCAGATGTTACCAGGTGTCCCTAGTGCATGAAAAACCATTTGCTCAGTCCCTGGTATCGAATTCAGGCATGCAAAGGCGGTGGAACTGACTGAACCTGCAGCTGTGCAGGTTTTCTGTATCTGGCAGTCTCACGCGGGCCGCGTAAGACTTATAAGAAGTCTACGCGGGCCGCAACAATGGGGAAATCTGGTAAACATTTTGTAAACTTTGCAATTTCAGTCCCTGGTCCTATTTAAGTTTATTTAACTTTCATTTATTGCACTTAGGACCCCCATAGTTAACTATTAAGGGCCTTGGGTCACATTTTAACTCCGTTAAGCTCCCGGTTAGTTGTAAGGTCACCCGAAAAGTCTTGTTTTCATCGAAACTCCATAGAATTAAAATCCAATATTCTTGAGAGCAAAATATACAATCATTACAATGTTTTTGGGATCGTTAAAAGGTCACTCAGAGGTAACATTTAACATGTTGACACTTTTAACCCATATGCTTCGTAAAATTATTAATTTAAACACAAACGGCTTTTTATGTCCGATAATTTTATTCATTAAAGAATACAAACATCTTATGAGATCATTCAGAGGCACTAGTTTGGCATGATGACATTTTTGATCCTTTTACTTGCATATTTACATCGTTTGACAACTTTAGTCCCTCAGAATCAATTCCTTACACGTTTAAAGTTCATGACACGTGTCCGTGTTATATTGGACATGATTTTGCGAGGTGTTACATCCTCACCCCTCTTAAAAGAAATCTCGACCTCGAGATTTACTGAAATAAATGAGGGTATTTCTGCTTCATTGTGGATTCAACCTCCCATGTGTATTCGGGGCCTCTACGGGCATCCCACTTTACCTTCACAATCGGCACGTGCTTCCTTCGAAGCTTCTTAACCTGTCGATCCTCGATCGATAAATGTTTTTCAACGAATTTCAAGCTCTCATCTATCTGCACGTCTTCATGTGACATAGCTAGCGATTCATCGGCTAGACATTTCTTCAAATTGCAGATGTGGAACACATTATGTATTCCACTTAGCTCTTCTGGCAAATTTAGCTTGTAACCTACAGTTCCGACGCATTCGATGATCTCGAATGGTCCTATGTATCTTGGGCTCAGCTTGCCCTTTTTGCCGAAACGCATCACCCCTTTCCAGGGTGACACCTTAAGTAACACTTTATCACCTACCTCGAATTTCAGAGGTTTACGCCTTTTATCCGCATAACTTTTCTGCCTATCCCTGGCAGCTTTCAGACGGTCTCAGATTTGTACAATCTTATCTGTCTTCTCCAAGACTATATCAGGTCCTGACAGTTGGACATCTCCAACTTCCGCCCAATAAACTGGCGTTCTACACTTTCTTCTGTACAAAGCTTCGAAAAGCGCGGCTTGTATACTCGAAAGATAACTATTATTGTACGAAAATTCAATCAAAGGAAGGTGGTCATCCCAACTTCCTCCCAAGTCAATAACACAAGCCCTAAGCATATCCTCTAGCGTTTGAATTGTACGCTCGCTTTGCCCATCCGTCTGAGGATGATAAGCAGTGCTAAAATTTAATCGAGTGCCTAAAGATTGCTGAAAGATTTACCAAAAATGCGATGTGTATCTTGTATCCCTATCAAAGATAATGGATACTGGCACTCCGTGGAGAGATACAATCTTGTCCACGTACAGTTGCACCAGCTTATCGGAGTTGTGAAGTGGGCTGACTTGGTCAGCCTATCGACTATAACCCAAATAGTATCATTCCCATGCTTTGTTTTTGGTAACTTAGTGATAAAATCCACAGTTACCATTTCCCATTTCCATGTGGGAAGCTCAGGCTGTTGTAGTAAACCTGACGGTTTCTGATGCTCTGCTTTAACTTGCGCGCATGTCAGGCATTTATCCACATAAGTGGCTATATATTTCTTCAAACCTATCCACCAATAATTTGCCTTTAATCCTGGTACATCTTAAGCACACATCGCATACCTGTGTGCGATGCGTCACAATAAACCACAAATTCTTCAATTCCTTCTGGCAATGTCAACACAGGTGCATTGCTTAACTTTTTCTTAAGAATATCAAAGGATTCTTGCTGCTTGGGACCCCAGTCAAACTTGACATTCTTGCGAGTTAACGATGTTAGAGGTAGGGCAATCCTCAAAAAGTTTTCTATGAAACGCCTGTAATATCATGCTAGACCCAAGAAGCTACGAATCTCTCTGGGCGTTTTTGGCTCTTGCCAATTCATGATGGCTTCAATCTTAGCGGGATCCACCTGGATACCACGCTCACTCACTACATGTCCAAGAAATTGGACTTCACGAAGCCAAAACTCACATTTTGAAAACTTGACGTAGAGCTTCTCTTGCTTAAGAAGTTTAAGAATACACCGAAGATGTTTTTCATGATCAGCCTGATTCTTCGAGTAAATAAGAATGTCATCAATAAAGACAATGACAAACTTGTCTAAGTATGGCTTACAAACGCGATTCATGAGATCCATGAACGCTGCAGGTGCATTAGTGAGCCCAAATGGCATCACTAAGAACTCATAGTGTCCTTAGCGAGTTCTGAATGCAGTTTTATGCACATCTTCGTTTCTGACCTTAAGTTGATGGTAACCTGACCTTAAGTCAATCTTGGAGAAATAACTTGCCGCTTGCAGTTGATCGAACAGATCGTCGATCCTAGGCAATGGATATCTGTTCTTGATTGTAACTTTGTTTAGCTCGCGATAATCGATGCATAGACGCATCGATCCATCATTTTTCTTCACAAACAGAATCGGTGCTCCCTAAGGGGACGAGCTAGGTCGAATAAAACCTTTCTCTAATAAATCATCCAACTGAGTCCTTAACTCTTTCATCTCAGTCGGTGCCAACCTATAAGGTGCTCTTGCAACTGGTGCTGCTCCAGGAATGATATCGATTCTAAATTCCACATACCTATCTGGAGGTAATCCAGGTAGTTCTTCAGGAAAAACATCTGGATATTCAGAAATAACGGGGATGCCTTCGATCTTGGGTTTTGGTTCATCAATGGTTACATGTGCCATATAAATGACACAACCTCTCTTCATACACTTCGACGCCTTAAGCATAGACACTTTCTTAGGCAATCCATATTGGGTATCTCCTTGAATCGTTAATGGTTCACCATAAGGAGTCTTGATAACTACTTGCTTCTTATCACATACAATTTGGGCTTGGTTATGAGATAACCAATCCATGCCTATCACTATGTCGAATCCTGCCAATTTCAATGGAAGCAAGGATAGTGGAAAAGAGTGATTCCTAATGGATATAAAACATCCATCTAATACAATTGAAACAGTCTCTATGGTACCATCGGCCAATTCTACTTCATATTTTATGCTTAGGGTTTTAATAGGCAGATTTAACAATTTACAAAACTTATTGTCTACAAAAGACTTGTCTGCACCCGAATCAAACAATACCCTAGCATAAACATCATTGATAAGGAATGTACCTGTTATCACATTGTCATTCTGAATGGCCTCTTGAGCATTCATTTGAAAGACCCGAGCATTGGTCTTTTTAGCCTCTTCAGGCTTCTTTGCATATTTTGGGCAGTTGGTCTTGATATGCCCCTTCTCGTTACAATTGTAACAAGTCGCATCTTTTAACTTCTTGCAATCCAAAGTCTTATGTTCTTTGGACTTGCAGATTCCACATCCAAAAGTCCTTGATTGTGACTGCGATTTTGATTCCAACCTGCACTTCCCAAAGTGATGCTTTTAGCAAGTTTTACATTTGGGCTTCTCACCTGTCTGCTGGCTATCCTTCTTAAATCCCAAACTCTTCTTGTGATCCAAGTTCCCTTTATGTTTCTTATCAGAACGGCGTGAGTTCTCATCCTCACATTTCCTTTTCCCTTCTTCAGAATTCTTGAGCGATCTCTGCCTAACCGTATCGAGAGTAAGAGATAAGGACAGATCACCACTGACCTAAAGGTGGTAGGTCTTGATGTTTTCACACTTGCCTTGATTTCCGGAGCTAAACCTCCGATAAAACGAGCTATGCGTTTTGGTTCTGGTGTGACCAAATATGGAACCAATCGTGACATGGTGTTGAAACTCGTAAGATACGCCTGACAGTATAAGTTCTTCATGACCAAGGTCAAGAAGTCAGTCTCAATTTTCTCAACTTCATGTTGAGGACATAAATTTTCCTTGATTAGAGCAACAAACTGATCCCAAGTCAGATTATACAAAGGAATCTTTCTTGTAGCTTGGATTAGGGACCTCCACCAAGCTAAAGCTTCTCCTTTAAAGGATTGTGAAACAAACTTCACAATGTCCTGCTCTGCACAACCACTAATATCAACCACTGTATCCATCTCATCAAGCCATGTCATACAGTTAATGGCTCCTTTTTCCCCTGTGAAGTTTCTGGGCTAGCAGGAGATGAAATATTTGTAAGAGCAGGTTTTAACACGTGGCTCTTGATTGAGCACAATCTTCTTAGACGGGATACTTTGCTGATTCGACGAGTGATGAGCATCGTCCTTCTTTGACTGGTGTGTTTTAGAAGGGGGCTTACTATGAGCCATAGATTGAGTCTTAGAGTGTGTACCACTTGATTCCTTTAACTGTCTATCAAGAGCTCTAGTAACGGCATTGTCTATCAATGCTTGAAGATCTGCACCAGCTACGTTAATTCTGGTGGTATCATTATTCTCTCTCGGGTGACTGTTAACCTCTTCTAATTCAGCCATGTAGCTTAATTGCTACAAAACAATTGACAATATTTTATTCAGAAGTTATTATGGAATCATCGTTTTTGATGACTCATTAACCATGGTAAATATTAACCATATTGGTTAATTTGTTAGTCATATTTATTTAGGATTATAAGTTATCCTTAGTTATAAATCATCTAAGATATTAGAGTGGCACAAAAGGCCTAGTCACAAGGACAGTTTTAAAATTTAATAGCCATGATCTTATAAGATCGAGGCATTAAGGTTTGAACATAGTTCACCACCTTTTCTTGACAGGGAGTCGTAGACTTCAACTGTCTTTTGTCTTATAGGACAGTAGATGTGGCCCGTAGGCACTTCATCACTAATGGATGTTTCATATATGATCATCTTAATTAATGATATAAGCCATGATTCCTGGATCATTTGGCTATATAAAGAACTGAGAAAAAACCAGTTTAAGGATAACAAGTGTGATTTTATCGAATCACATTTTGCCAGGAGTGCTAACATGTTTTCAGATGTTAACAAGGATCTGAATCTTAAAAAGGTTTTACCATCTGGGCCATGTCTTAAATGATATATGGGCTAGGTTATACCTTCAAGATTTCTTTTTAATATCATGGAAGATCAATTATTAAATGGAATGATATTTTGGTTTATTTCATATAATATTTTCATACATATGATGACAAATGAAATTTAAATAAAACATTCCAATAAATTTAAATGAAGTACATAATTGCCCTAAACGGGACTTGAAAGAAATAGCATTGTCCACACAGGGACTAAAATAAGAAATACTAGTCCTCGCAGGGACCTATTACATAAATAAAAATGTCCACGCAGGGACTTGATTGAAATTTGAAATTACAAAATAAATAAATTAAGGAATTTCAATAATCCCTCTTCTTCTTCCCCTTTATCAAGTCTGCCAAACCCTTAAGTAGACCCCGGCGGCTTCTACGCTCCTCCTGTACCTCTCGTTCCACCTGGTTCAACCTCTGAAGGATTTCCTGCTGCTGCGGTGGCTGGATATGTGATGGCTGCGGTGGCTGTTGCTGGAGAGGTTGAGGAGGTGGTGGGTATTGATACCCATATGCTTGGTACCCAGTTTGGTACGAAGCTGCGTATGGCCCTTCAGGGTGGAGAGCATTGTAGTTGGCCGCCTCGAGGTACGGGTCGACGGCAGGGCCATTGTAGTAGTTATAGCCAGGGTAAGCTGGCTGTTCAAAAGGGTTATACGCCGCTGCACCGGCGTATGAATGAATTAGGTTATCATAACCCATGTGTGGTGGTAGTGGTGCGACTGGCGCAGAGTCGACTTCTGAAACTGGGTTTAAAAGCCCACCCATTTACGGGTCTTCATACAGTGGCGGGTAGTGGCTGCCACTGGAGTGTTGGGGGGTGCTGAAGTGGAAATCCCCCTTTCGCACAGATATCCGTGCACCTGATCTTCTTCGCCTTGGAGGTTCTGGAGGCAGCTGCTGCTCTAGCAGTGGCAGTGGCGGTGGCGTGACTGCTTGGAAATGCGGATCCTCAGAGGGATCCTGCTGCTGTTGTGGAGATGGGTTAAAAGGGGGAGTGAACTCCCAGTGGTATGTGGCCCACCTTTCAGCAAAACTGTTTGGGCCCCTGTATGGCGAACCATGAAAAGATGATCCGTCAGAAATCTCGATGGGATGCGTGGGCGTCCCGGTTGGTGGCATCTCAGGATCGGGGTCATCATCCATCTCCATATCCTGGGCTTCAGGAAAATGGTCTTCTGGTCCCAATGGGTTATGGCCCATTGGTTCTTCACTCACGTTTGTCGGGTTGAACCGGCTCTGAAAGTACGGGGTCGGATCCTGAAAGGCACGGTGTGAACTCGACCGCTACAACGGGATGAAGGAATGGTGAGAATTATTGGGCTCATTTTCTGATTGTGGCCCAAAGGAGTTGTGGTATGAGGGCGAAGAGCTAAGCGAGACAGAACGCCTCGCGGGTTCCAAATATGTTCTCCAGTCTTCTTGAGGGCTAGAGCTAAAGGTTGCGGAAGGAGTTCGCCGGTGAGATGGCCTGGCCTCGTGGTCATTTGGAGCAGTTATTGGTGCTTTGCCTCTTCCACCTCTTCCTCTGAAACGTGGCGGCATTGTCATGTTCCTGTCAAAAAAAAAAAAACAAATGAAACCAACAAAAGAAAACAATTACGATTAGGATTAGTCCTAAGTCATTTTCCTAGACTCGGAGGTCAAGTAATGTGCAAACTGTGTCATTGAGACTAAACACAAAAGGCTAGTGTTTAATTCACTCAATGTTGGCTCTGATACCAACCCGTCACACCTCGATATTTCCTCGTATTACCGGGCCCACCGATAATACGTGGAAATATCGGGGTGTGACACCAGGGTTACTTTGACCCTAATGAATACATCAATTCACCAACAGTTCATAACCTGTTGGGTCCTGAAGATCACTTCTCCAAAGACATGGATGTGGATGAAGATCCAGATCCAGCAATGCCGCCATCTGGGACGCCTATGCATCCCATTGACATTTCAAGTGGTTCTTCCTTCGCGGGATCTCCCTATCAAGGTCCCGATGAGTATGCCGAATGGTGGGGGCAGTGGAAATTTGAAAACACTCCTTCCAACCACAACACCCCACCACAACCTCCATCAGAAGAGCCATACTTTCAGGCAGTGACACCACCACCAGTAAAGGAACAACCTCCACCACCACCAGAACCACCAAGGCGGAGGAGAAATGCACGCATGTCCGTGTGAGGGGGCCCATGATTTAGCTCCCCTCAAGCTTCTAGCAACTATCCTCCCATCCCTGAAGATCCACAAATGGCTGGACCTTCAAATGCTGTGCCGGAAATTGACGTTACACCGGCCACCTTTGCACAACAACCACCTCCGATGGGTTTCGAAAACCCAATTCCTAATTACCCAGATACGACTGGGTATAACCCGTTCGAGCCATAAGCTCCTGCAGGTTATAACTACCAACCACCTGCTTACGACCCATACGTTAAAGCAGTCAACTATAATGTCCTCTATCCTTCACCTTTCCCACCTACATACCCAACTGGGTATCTTGTCTAGGGGTATCAATACCCTCCACCTCAACCACAACCACAACCTCCACCTCAACCACAACCACAACCTCCACCTCAACCTCAACCACAACCACAACCACAACCTCCACCCCAACAACAACAAGAAATCTTACAAAGGGTGCAAAATGTTGAACGCAGGGTGGATAGAGGTGAGAGAAAGACCCATAAGTTTCTTAAGGGTCTTGCAAAATTTATCAAGGGAAAAAGGAATGACGATTGAAGATTTTTATTTCTATCTTGTATTTGTTATTTTAAATTAAGTCCCTGCGTGGACACTTCCTTTTAGTATTAGTCCCTACATGGACATTATCTTTATGTATCAGTCCCTGCGAGGACTTGTTTTTCTTTTTAGTCCCTGCGTGGACAATTTATGTTATTTGAAAGACCCGTTTAGGGAAGTTTTGTAATATTTAGTATTATTAATGTAAATTTTCTTTTGGAATTTGTATATATATATATATGTACTTTCATTACTACAACGTGCAAACAATCACTTCAATTTTTAATTGATCTGCCAAGAAATTCCAAAAGATCTTCTTAATGGTATAACCTAGCCTATATGTCAATATGAACATGGCTATGATGGTACAACCCTCTTAAGTCAATAAATCCTTGTTAATATCCAGAACATCTTAACACTCCTGGCAGTGTGGCTTGAGAAACCACACCAGCCTACAAAGTACTTGGATTTTTCCAAGCCTTTACATAGCCTAAATGATCAATGTGAATCATGGCTAATATCATCAAATATGATGTCCATACCAAAACATCCATTAGAGATATTATTCATTTTGCCTACGGGCCAAGCTATATCGTTTTTATAACGATGGCAGTCGTAGTCAATGACTCTCTGTCTAAAGGTAAAGAACTATGTTCAAACCTTAAAGCCCAAGATATAATAAGATCTTGACTTATAATTTAAATTTTCATAGAAACAAGGCCTTTTGTGCCATCTAAATGTCCTTCGAGACGAGCCTTTGTGCTATATAAAAATGTCTATGTGACAACGATAGTTGTGACAAATGTTCCCTGTCTGATAAACATAAAAGATTATATCTTGTTTAAATGCCATTGACGGTTCAATCGTAACCTAGGCTAATTGTAATAAAATAATTTCAAATGTACATTCTTCAGAAATGTTAAACCTATTAGCCCATATGGTTTACTTACACCGTGTTAATCACCAAACGAGATGATTCGTTATATGACGACTAAACAAATCATTGTTACTTGGTATATAGCATTTAAGGCTTCACCATGGATGGTTCAGACGAGACACACAGTCACCCAGTCGAAGGGAATGATACTACTAAACTAAATATCACTGGCGTTGAATTGCAAGCCATGATAAACACAACCGTTACAAAAGCTATGGATAAGATACTAAAAGAGTTGAGTGATGCTCATTTGAAAACTCATTCTAAATCCCTTTCAAAACCGCATACATCAAAGAAAGATGAATCTGAGCATTCATCCAATCAGAAGAGTGAATCCCACAAACAAATTTTGTTTGATCAGGAACCACGTTTAAACAAAGGTTGTACCTACAAGTATTTCGTCTCTTGCAAACCAAGAGACTTCACTGGAGAAAAAGGAACCATCGACTGCATGAAGTGGCTCGATGAGATGGAAACAGTGGTGGATATAAGTGGTTGTACTAAGGAGGATGTGGTTAAATATGTTTCACAATCATTCAAGGGTGACACCCTAACATGGTGGAAGGCGCTAGTTCAATCCACCGAAAAGATTCCTCTGTACAACCTCTCCTGGGCCAAGTTTGTTGAGTTGGTTAAAGAAACATACTGTCTACAGCATGAAGTGGAAAAAGGTTGAGAATGATTTCCTAACCTTGGTCATGAAAGATCTGGACTGCAGATCATATGTTACCAGTTTCAATTCGATGTCCAGACTTGTCCCTTACTTGGTCACTCCTGAACCTAAGCGCATCGCGCGCTTCATAGGTGGTTTAGCCCCTGAAATCAAAGGAAATGTCAAGGATACAAAGCCTACCACCTACAGGTCGGCTGTAGACCTGTCCTTGTCCCTTACACCTGACGTGATAAGAAGTAGGTCTAGGAGGGCCTTGGATGAAGGGAAAAGAAAGAGAGAAGATGATCAGCCCCACCATTCCAACAAGAAAAAGAAGGGAAACTCTGGGTTTAAAAAGAACCAGTCAGGATACAAGCCCTTGTGTAAGACTTGTGATAAGAGGCATTTTGGGAAATGCACCAAAGATCCCCAAGTGAAGCCCTACGGGATCTGCAAGAAAAAGGGGCACAAGTCGTTGGAATGTAGGAATTTGAAGGATGCGACCTGTTATGGTTGCAATGAAAAGGGGCATATCAAGACAAACTACCGAAGAATGCAAAGAAGCCTGAGAAGGCTAAGAAAACGAATGCTAGGGTATTCCAGATGAATGCCAAGGAGGCAGTGAAGGATGACAAAGTCATAACAGGTACCTTCCTCATAAACGATATTTATGCTAGAGTTTTATTTGATTCAGGTGCAGATAAGTCCTTTATAGACGATAAGTTTAGTAAACTGTTGAATCTGCCTATTAAAACTCTAGATATTTAATATGAGGTATAACTCGCTGACGGTACTTTAGAAACTGCTTCGACCAATCTTGATGGATGTTTTATATCCATTAATAATCATTCAATTCCGTTATCTCTTATGCCAATGAAATTGGTTGGGTTTGATGTAGTTTTAGGCATGGATTGGTTATCACGTAACCAAGCCCAAATCGTCTGCGATAAGAAACTAGTTAACATCAAAACCCCATCTAGTGAATCGATCACCATTCATGGAGATACGCACTACGGATTGCCCGATAATGTGTCTATACTTAAGGCATCCAAGTGCTTAAAGAGCGGATGTGTCATCTACATGGCACAGGTAACAATGGACGAGCCGAAACCAAAGATAGAAGACATTCCAATCATTTCTGAGTACCCAGATGTCTTCCCTGACGAACTACCTGGATTACCTCTGGGCAAGTAGAATTCAGGATTGACATCATGCCTGGAGCAGCACCAGTTACACAAGCTCCTTACCACTTAGCACCTACTGAGATGAAAGAATTAAGAGCCCAATTGGAAGAACTTTTAGAAAAGGGTTTCATACAACCCAGCTCATCACCTTGGGGAGCACCCATACTATTTGTTAAGAAGAAGGATGGATCAATGCGTCTGTGAATTGACTACCGCAAGCTAAATAAAGTAACCATCAAGAACCGCTATCCATTGCCCAGGATCGACGATCTGTCTGATCAACTTCAAGGGGCAAGCTTCTTTTCAAAGATTGATCTGAGGTCGAGGTATCATCAACTTAAGGTTAGAACTGAAGATGTGCACAAAACCGTGTTCAGGATGAGGTACGGTCACTATGAATTCTTAGTGATGCCTTTTGGGCTCACTAATGCACCTGCAGCATTCATGGACCTCATAAATCAAGTCTGCAAGCCGTACCTGGATAAGTTTGTCATCGTCTTTATAGATGACATACTTATTTATTCTCATAATCAGGCTGATCACGAAAAACATCTTAGGTGCATCCTAGGACTTCTACAACAAGAGAAGCTATATGCTAAATTCTTTAAGTGCGAATTCTGGCTTCGCGGAGTTCAATTTCTTGGACACGTTGTGAGTGAGCGTAGTATCCAAGTGGATCCTGCCAAAATAGAAGCAATCATGAACTGGGAAGCACCAAAGACACCTACTGAAATTCGCAGCTTCTTGGGATTGGTAGGATATTACAGAAGATTTATCAAAAACTTCTCAAGAATAGCCACACCTTTAACTACTTTGACCCGCAAGAATGTGAAATTTAATTGGGGTCCTAAACAGCAGGAGTCTTTTGAGATCCTCAAGCAGAAGTTGAGCAATGCTCCAGTTTTGACCTTGCCTAAGGGTATAGATGAGTTTGTTGTCTACTATGATGCTTCGCACACAGGCATGGGTTGTGTGCTTATGCAAAGAGGCAAGGTGATTGCCTACGTATCACGAGAACTGAAGGTGCATGAAAAGAATTACACCACCCATAATCTGGAACTGGGTGCCGTTATATTTGCATTGAAGCTATGAAGACATTATTTATATGGAACTAAATATGTGATATACTCAGATCACAAAAGTCTCCAACACTTGTTTAACCAGAAGGATCTCAACATGAGACAACGCCATTGGATGGAAATTTTAAACGATTACGATTGCGAGATTCGCTACCATCCTGGCAAAGTGAATGTGGTCGCAGATGCATTAAGCAGAAAAGAAAGAATCAAACCCATATTGATTATTGCTAAGAGTATTGAGCTTAAGAACAGTTTAAATGAAAAGCTATTAGCAGCACAGAAAGAAGCTGTATTGGAAGCTAACCTTCCGAAGGAAGGTTTAGGTGCAACTGTTGATCAATTGTCACCTGGGAATGATGGAATCCTCAGATTTAATGGTCGAATTTGGGTTCCTAATCATGGAGGACTTAGAGATATAATCCTCCAGGAAGCTCATAATTCCAGACACTCAGTTCACCCTGGAGGTGACAAAATGTATCAAGATTTAGAAGCAAATTATTAGTGGATGGGTTTGAAGAAATCCATAGCCACTCACGTAGCTAAATGTCTGACGTGCTCACATGTTAAAGCCGAACATCAAAAGCCGCCAGGATTACTGCAACAACTAGAACTTCCCACATAGAAGTGGGAGATGGTAACCATGGATTTCATCACCAAGTTACCTAAGACAAGACATGAAAATGATACAATATGGGTCATAGTTAACAGACTGACTAAGTCGGCTCATTTCTTACCCATCAAGGAGACTCATAGCTCTGATAAACTAGCTCAGATATATGTGGATGAGATTGTGTCTCTCCACGGAGTGCCAGTGTCTATTGTATCCGAAAGAGATACTAGATACACCTCTAATTTTTGGAAAAGTTTCCAACAATCTTTAGGCACCCGTTTGAATTTTAGTACTGCTTACCATCCTCAAACGGATGGGCAAAGCGAGCGTACAATTCAAACATTATAAGACATACTTCATGCATGTGTCATTGATCTAGGTGGTAGTTGGGATGACCACCTCCCCTTGATTGAGTTCTCCTTTAATAACAGTTACCATACCAGCATTCAGGCTACGCCTTTCGAGGCTTTATATGGGAGAAAATGCAAAACGCCCGTCTGTTGGGCAGAAGTATGGGAGACCCAGCTATCAGGACCCGAAATAGTCCTAGAAACAACAGATAAGATTGTTCAGATCCGTTATCATCTAAAGGCTGCCAGAGACAAGCAGAAGAGCTACGCAGATAAAAGGTGTAAACCTCTAAAGTTCGAGGTAGGAGACAAAGTCTTACTAAAAGTGTCACCCTGGAAAGGGGTGATGCATTTTGGTAAAAAGGGCAAGCTAAGCCCAAGATACATTGGACCATTCGAGATCATCGAATATGTCAGTAGTGTAGCCTATAAGCTGAACTTGCCCGAGGAGCTTAGTGGAATTCACAATGTGTTCCACGTCTACAACTTAAAGAAATGTCTAGCTGATGAATCGCTAGCAATGTCTCATAAGGACGTACAGATAGATGAAATCCTGAGGTTTGTTGAAAGACCAATATCGATCAAGGATCGACAGGTTAAAAACCTCCGAAGGAAGCATGTACCAATTGTGAAAGTGAAGTGGAATGCCCGTAGAGGCCCTGAATATACGTGGGAGGTTGAGTCCACTATGCGAAAAAAGTACCCTCACTTATTTCAGTAAATCTCGAAGTCAAGATTTCTTTTAAGGGGGTGAGGATGTAACACCTCGTAAAATCATGTCCAATAATGTGAAGACACATGTCCTAAACCCTAAATCTGTAAAAAGTTGACTTTGAAGGACTAAAGTTGACAAACAGTGAAAAGATATATGCGGAGAGACTAAAAGTTTCAACATGCTAAACTTATGCCTCTGAATGACCTTACACGATGTTCGTATTCTCAAACAAATCAAATATTGGACGTAAGAAGCTGTTTGTGAAAACAAATGAAAGTTAGGGTAACAAAAAGGGTTAAAAGTGTCAACATGTAATTCTGACCTCTGAGTGACCTTTTAACAAACCTGGGGCTTTGTAATGTTCAATTATATTTCTAAGAATACTTGATATTAATTACGAAAGGTTTCAGTATCATTATATGATGAATTGTGCAAGATTCAAGAAGAAGGGTTAAAAACGTCAATTATTGAAACTTGTACCTTCGGGTGACCTTTTAACCAAACGAGAGCCTAACGGTGTTTGTTATAACCTCCAAGGCCATAAAAAACTAACTATAGGGACTATTGGTGCTTAAAATGAAACTTATATAAGGATTATAAGGACCAGGGGTGAAACTGTCAATTATGGAAACTGGTTACCGGAACAATAGGGGAGTCGCGGACCGCAAACTGGAAGCTATCTCTCTCGCGGCCCGCGAGAGAGTTCCCAGCTCTGAAAAATCAGGACAACTGCATGGTTGCAGCCTTGTTGCCCACACAAACCACCATTCATGCTCAGAACTCGAAACCAGGGATTGTTAGATGGTTTTTAATGACACTAGGACACTTGGAATGATCTGAGATGATCCTAAACACCTGGATTCATCCTAGAGTTCCTTGAATTAGTATAAATAGGACCTTCATGAAGCCATTTGAACTTGCACCTTCACATTTCTTCTCTTGCTCTGCTTTCTTGAGGTTCCTGATAAAAAAGGAAGCTCCACTTAGTCTAATCTTCGAGCTAGGACCTGTTGTAAGTGTCCTTAGCCTCTCTTGTTCGGTTTTTATGCATTTAAAAGCTGAAAGTCAAAGTTGCCGCAAAGCGGCTTTGACTTTTGGTTTAGACCTAAACGGTCCAGCCATTGTTCGAGGTGAATATGGCTACGTGATCGTAATTAGGTAGGTGTTAATCCCTCAAAAGGGCACCTCCTAATTACCACATTTACTTAGTTAATTGTCGGGTCAAAGTAATTAAAATAAAAAGTCAAACTAGTCACGTTTTAAATAAATTCAAATATGATAATGTGGAAGTTATAAAACATGTTTTATCACTGTAATAACTTGGTAAACATTATTAAAACATGTCTAAACATGTTCAACCCGACAATTCTGAGTTTAAGTTCGGTTCGCAACCGAAAGTCGCAAACTTTTGCTTTGACTTTCAGTTCTGACCCGAATTAGCTTAATTCCTATATACATTAAGGATCCGTTGTGACCATATTATGCTATAGTATAACCCTCTGAGGTTATGTTACGTGGTCACTTAGTAATCTGAGTTTATATGCATGTTTCCGTTATTATGCATTATGTTGACTAGTATGCCCTTTTGTCTAAAAATGAGTTTTTAACATAAATGAACATGCAAATGGATTAAGTACTGATTAGTAAACATATTTAGAATATTTTAATATTTACAATCTGGCCATAAACTGAAGTTATGTGATTAATCGAAAATTAAGCTTATATAAGGACTAAAATGTCCTTTAGCATGTAAATCAAGTTTTAAACATATTTTTGACATGAAACTCTTTACCTACTGTTGTGATATCATATTTAGGATTTATTGGGATGTTAGGTCAGATTATATACTGACCTTAACCTTGAGTTCTTGTATAAAGCCTATAAATGACGATAATACCCTTTTTGCAAATAAAATGAGTTTTTAAATATAATTAACATGCAAAACCTTTTGCTATTGATATATTATGAAAAATAAAATATCTTGACCATTCAAAGCTGGTCAAAATTTCAGAACCGCTTAAACTTTGAAATTATCGTCATATATCGACCTTTACGCTAATTAAGTGCATAGTATGGTTTTAAACCATATTTAGCACCTAAGACTTGTTACCCACTGACTTTATAAATGATTTTAAATGTTTTTACAGTAGGTATAAGTCATGAACTCAGAATCCCAAATAAGTCCCTAAAACCATATGTGAAATGACCAAAATGTCCTTTCGAAGCATAGTTTGGCCATAAATCATAAACCACACATATGTATGATATCCTACTGTTATAATATCATAAATTTAATGTTTTTTTATAGAATGTTTATGACCAGAACTTCAGTTTACATATAAATCCCTTTTAAAAACCTTAAAATGACCAAAATGCTCTTATGAGGCTTAATTCGCTTTTAAAACCTTTATGGGCATACATATTGATATCCTACTGATAACATGACATACTTTAAGCATAATAACATATGGAACTTATATATGACTCGTCCGGTTACCCATTTATGCTTATACGCGTTCGGTTCAGTTTATGTAACTAGTTTGCATAAATTAACCAAAACGGGTTTAACCTTATCATTTAAACTTCAAAATCCTGAATGTATTTAGTTTACCCATATTATATAAGTCTCCATACTTGTTGGGTCTAAATTACATTCCATTCCGGTCGTCGCTTAATCTAGCGTTTCGTATCGTAAATCCTTCTTTAAACTAACCGGTCTAAGTCCTTGACTTAAATAAGACCCGTTAGTATCCTAATAAGTTAATATTACCTTCATTCCATACTAGGGAGCCCCAGTAGAAGATACCTTTATAAAGTCTTAGTAAATTACGGCTGAGTAGAAATTCTTGCATTTAAAACTCAGGTAAATACTTTTAACTTATTTTTCCTTATACGGGCTTGGGATACGGTAAATTATTACGGCTTGGTCGTGTGTGGGATCATTTCGTCGGATTGTGATTAATAAATCCACATAACCCATTTTAATCCATTTTGTTTGATAACATAAACTTTGGGGGTTAACGACCGTGTCCTGGATATCCTTGGCTCATTTAAGCTATTAATGGCCATGACCTATGCACTGGGTGTAGGCATACACCCGACAGATGCAAATGCTAAAATATAAATTTACCCACAAGTTGGGGATAACTCCTTTGTGGGTTTTATAAGTGGTGTGTCAGTTAATCATGACCCGATTTCTAAACCAGGGCCCAAATGTATGACAAACATGTAAAACTATATATATAAGATTATACATGTAATTGTCCCAAGTTATAAAAGATTTTCGTGCCATGTGCACCTAAACCAATTTTCTTAAACATTTTCAAAAGAGTCAGTTAATTGTATTTACTAGTGTAAACTGACGTATTTTCAAAAGACTAAGTGACAGGTACCTCATGTAATAGGCTGGAGCTACTTGGCGTTCAATAAGAGGATTTTGAAAATCCCTAGATGCCTTAAAGTCTGTCGAACTTCGTTTTACATTTTATTTAAAGATCCGCCTGTGGATCCTTTCTTTTACAACCGTCTGTGTATTCTTTTATTCGTACTTAGAACATTTGGGTTATAATAGTAATTTACCTTCCAAGCCTTCCGCTGTGCTATAACTGTGTTTAATTGACTATGTTGATATCAACTACGTCATGATACTCCCCAACAGGCCCACCGAATTATGTGGAAATATCGGGGTGTGACACCTAGCCTATATTACCCACTTTAAACAGCTTAGTTTCATTGTACCCCACCTTGTTATGACCACCGACCTCAAGATAAGGAAATACATCAATGGTTTACCCTCCGCAATGTGTGATACTATCGAGACAGCCAAACTCGATAATATCGACGCCGTTTACCACCTCACAGCTTCCCTGAACAACAATCGCATTCATGACAAGCAAGCTGCCAATCCTGTTTCATCCAAGCCACCCAATCAAATCACCCAACAATCGAGTGGTACCTAGGGGAAGAAGCGAAAGCAGTCAAACCCTGGTCGCAACGCAATTGTACCAACTGTGAACCCGAACCCTGTTACGCCTGCCAACGATCGAAAGCCATACACTGGGATTCATCCCAAGTGCACTACTTGCAACTTTCATCATCCCATCAATGTCAATTGTCGCCATTGTACCATTTGCAACCGTTTTGGCCATAACACCACCTACTGTCGCAACAACCCTACGCCACGAGCTCAACAAGCTCAACCCGCTCAACAAAACGCAAAACTAGCACGAGCCTGCTACAAATGTGGTGACACAACTCACCTTCGACCTCAGTGTCCTC